>PITA01012850.1:0-60061 GCA_004023965.1 Spilogale gracilis
TCCAACTTTTGTAGCAACATGGACTGGACTGGAAGAGATTATGCTGAGTGAAATAAGCCAAGTAGAGAAAGTCAAGTATCGCATGGTTTCACTTACTTGCGGTGCATGAGGGGTAACCTGGAGGACAGTAGGAGAAGGAAAGTAAAGGGGAAGTAGGGTAATCCAGGGAGAGAAATGAAACAACAGAGACTTTGGACACAGAAACAAACTGAGGGACTTGGAGGGAGGGGGGTGGAGGGATGGGAGAGCCTGGTGGTGGGTACTGGGGGCACCTAATGCGTGGAGCACTGGGTGTGGGGAATGGGGAATGAATCTTGGAACACTGGAAAATAAAAACAAAACAAAACAAAACAAACTTAAGTAACAAAAAAAATAAATAAAATAATATTGTGGTTGAAGATTTGGTGATTAAGATGATTTCACTATTGGCAGCTTATTCAAATTGAGTGAATCATAATTCCAGTAGATAACATAGTTTTCTTTAAAAGCACTGTTGTTGGGTGACCTTCAGGCAAATCAAGGCAAGTAGGTAATGGTTCCATGAAGTTGAGTGCTTGTGATGCATATATTTGGGGTTTAGACATCATCATGTGACAAAGTGCTATAGGTGTAGGAGAGTCAAAATTGAGAAAGAAAACAAGTATAAATAAGTCTGTTCAGTAACAGAAATAGAAATAGGAATAGTGCTAGTGGTGTATGAAATGGCAAGAGTAAAAATATGAGTAGCTATTGACTCATCTAGTATTTTAAATGCTTTATCATCTTCAGTATGGGCCATAGTTTGGCAATTAGATGCTTTAAAAGGAATTGAATACAAACCATTCAAAAACAAATCAGTTCTTAGATACCTTTCCTATAATATTCTGTCCAACTGATAGCACATAATGGTGAAGTTCATAATAGTTAACATTTACTCTATACTAGGTATTGTGCTTTATATGTACTTTATGCACTTTATTTGCTCTTTACAATAACTCTTTGAAATTACTTTTATAGATCAGGAAACTAAGTCATATTGTGTTTATTATGTTTAATTAAGGGTTGGATCTGAAAAAGGAATTCAGTTCTTTCTGACTATATAGCCTATATATAATCAAAAAAAATTATTTTTAAGTAATCTCTCTACCCAGTGTGGGGCTTGACCTCACAACCCTGAGATCATGAGTTGCATACTCTACCAACTGAGGCAGACAGGCACCCCCAAATCCCATACTTTTAACCACAAGCTTAACATTGTTTTTCACAATAATAGGAGAGAAAGAGAAAGGATAAGAAAGAAAGAAAAAAGAAAGAAAGAAAAAAAAAAGAAAGAAAGAAAGAAAGAAAGAAAGAAAGAAAGAAAGAAAGAAGAAAGAAAGAAAGAGAAGAAGGAGGGAACAAGGAAGGAAGGAAGGAACAAGGAAGGAAGGAAGGATGAGCAGGCAAGTTAGCCTGAGAATAATTCTTTGAAGTAAGTAGAAAGGGGGGCTGGTTGTACAGAATATACAGAAATTATAAATTTAAGATTAATTTTAAGGTCAAAATCAAAGAAGAAACCAGGAGATTATAAATAATAGCAACATACAGATGTCATTTCAGATTATGTTTAGCCCTGATGTATGCCCTTCTAAGAATGGGCATCTATTTCTTATCAATCTGAATTATGCCTTCCAAGAGATGTTTTCTGAGAGAAACCAACAGTAATATTAACAAGAAGCTAAAGATAGGTATCACTATCAACAGATGCTACCTATGAAAGATGCACATGAAAACAAAATGCTAGTTGAAAATCCTCTCTACCACGTACAGTGATTTTATGCAAGTAACTCACTCTTCTGATGGATTCTTTTATTGGAAAAACAAACAAAATGATAGGTCAAAGAACTAAACAGTAAGAATAAGCAATTTTTATGGGGTTTCAAATAATTTATGGCAAGAATGAATAAAGTTCAGAATATATCTCATTAAAATTTAGTTTTTAGGTTTTTTTTAGTTTTTTAGTTTCACTTGTTATTTGTTTCCTCAACATATATTCCCTCATCTTCTGGGAACTGATCATGAGTAGAAGACAAGGAAGACATAACCCTTTTGGCAATTCAGTTCATGATATGGTGGGGTTATAACCTCTGGAAAAGTCCCAGGATAGGAAAATGTGACCTGGGCTAAGTCAGTCAGCATATCACATTGCAGAGGCCTAAAACCAATCTCAAGTTTTTGTTTTTTGTTTGTTTATTTTTAAGATTTTATTTATTTATTGACAGAGAGAGAGAGAGATCAAAGTAGGCAGAGAGGTAGGCAGAGAGAGAGGAGGAAACAGGCTCCCTACTGAGAAGAGAGCCTGATGTGGGCCTTGATCTCAAGACCCTGAGATCATGACCTGAGCCAAAGGCAGAGGCTTTAACCCACTGAGCCACCCAAATGCCCCCAATCTCAAGTTTTGTCAGGAATACTAGGAAGAACACCATCACTCATCCACTAGAAGTGAATCCATAAGTGTATAGTCTCTCAGGCTGCTGGCTGCCATCATGGATCCCAGTGGGAAGCAAAGGAAGCAGCACCAAAGGAAAAAATCCAGTGCATGGACTTCAAACCTTGTCTCTGACTATACAGAAGCCTCATCTCCAAAAGACTAGTAAGCTACTCCAGTCAATAAATTCTTCTCCTTTGCTTTTATGCCACTTTAAAGGAGGTTTCCTATAACTTGCAATGCAAAGAGTCTTAAGAAAAGTTGCTTTCAAGAAAAAGCATTTTGACAAAATACAGCATCCATTTCTGATTAAAACCCTTCAGAGTATAGGGATAGAGGGAACACTCCTCAATATCATAAAAACCATCTATGAAAAGTCTCCAGTGAGTATCATTATCAATGGGGAAAGGTGACAGCTTTTCCCTTAACAAGACAGCATGGTACTGGCACAAAAACATACACATAGAATGGAACAGAATAGAGAGCCCAGATATAGACCCTCAACTCTATATTAACTAATATTTGACAAATCAGGAAAAAAATATCAAATGGAAAAAAGAAAGTCTCTTCAATAAATTGTGCTGGGAAAATTGGACAGCTACATATAGAAGAATGAAACTGGACCATTCCCTTACACCATACACAAAGATAAACTGAAAATGAATGAAAGACCTCTGTGTGAGACAGGAACCCATCAAAATCCTAGAGGAGAACAAAGGGAGTAACCTCTTCAACATTGGCCACAGCAACTTCTTTCAAGACATGTCTCCAAAGGCAAGGGACACAAAAACAAAAGTGAACTTTTGGGGCTTCATCAAGGTAAAAAGCTTCTGCACAGCAAAGAAAACAGTTAACAAAACTAAAAGGCAACCCATAGAATGGGAAAAGATAATCGTGAAAGACATTACAAATAAAGGGCTAATATCCAAGATCCATAAGGAACTTCTCAAACTCACCACTCAAAAAACAAATACTCCAGTGAAAAAATGGACAGAAGATATGAATAGACATGTCTCCAAAGAAGACCTACAAAAGGCTAGCAGACACATAAAAAAAAATGCTTAACATCACTAGCCATCAAGGAAATACAAGTCAAAACCACAATGAGATACCACTTCACAGCAGTTAGAATGGCAAAAATTAACAAAACAGTAAATAATAAGTGATAGCAAGGATGTGGAGAAAGGGGAATTTCCTACACTGTTGGTGGGAACCTGGTACATGCAACCTGCTACATCTACTCTGGAAATCAGTACGGAGTTTTCCTCAAGATGTTAAAAATAGAGCAACCCTATGACCCAGCAAATTGCACTATACTAGATATATATCCCAAAGGTATAGAGGTAGTGAAAAGAAGGGCCACATGCACCCCAATGTTCACAGCAGCAATGTCTACAATAGCCAAACTGTGGAAGGAGCCGAGATGCCCTTCAATAGATGAATGGATAAAGAAAATATGGTCCATGTATACAATTGAGTATTACTTAGCCATCTGAAAGGATGAATACGCAACATTTGCATGGATATAGATGGAACTGGAGAGGATTATGCTGACTGAAGTAAGCCAAGCAGAGAAAGACAATTATTGTATAGTTTCACTCATATGTGGAACATAAGCAACAGCATGGAGGACCATAGTGGAAGGGAAGGAAATCTGAAGAGGAAGAAATCAGAGCGGGAGATGAACCATGAGAGACTATGGGTCATGGGAAACAAACTGAAGGTTTCAGAGGGAAGGGGGAGGGGAAAGGGGTAACAGGGTAATGGGTATTGAAGAGGGCACATGTTGTGATGAGCACTAGGTTTTATATGTAATTAATGAATCACTGAACACTACTTCAAAAACTAATAATATACTGTACAGTGGTTAACTGAATATATATTTTTTAAAAAATTGCTTTTAATTAAGTGTTTAACTTGCTTTTCACACACTTTTACCAGTGAACCATTTCCTATTTACTTTTTGGTCATTCATTCATTCATTTATTCATTCATCCATTCATTTGTTTGCTATTTCATATCTGTTTTCTACCTAATATTATTCTGACACTATGCCAAGCACAGTAGAGGTTTCAGAGATGTCTGGGTCATCAATCATGGGCAGCATATGATCTAGGAGGGGTGAGGTAAACATGTATATTTTCTCGCTCAACCAATACAAGTAGGTTCAGATAGAAAAATCCCTCAAGGTTGAAGGAATAAATACAAAGCATAAGATGGGATTAATACAGATATTAAGGATTTATTGTGTTTTCATGTATAAAGTTGTGAGGAAAGACATTTTAGGCAGAGAAAGCAGTAGGGAAAAGGTCATGTGGCAGGAAGAATGAAGACTGTTGGAGGAAAAACAAATATTTCATTTTGGCTGCCCACTTTGGCTAGAATTTTGTCAATTTAAGAAGTCTGTATTGTAGTATATTGAGAAAAAGGCAAAAGTTTTATTTTTCCCCCTCTGGCAGCTGTCCATGAATAAGACTTCAAGTGACACACATACATGTGAAACTATTGCTTAAAAGTACTTTTCCTTGGAAACAATTCTGAAAGTGGGCAGCTTATCATTCCTTCATCCCACAAACAGCAAATTTTGAAAGTGAGAACCTGATTTTGAGCTTTCACAACAGTGTTCGCCTGACTTTTCTGCCAAGTAAGTTCGCTTTACACCCAGAAAGCTCTCGTCTCATTCAGTTCAGAAGGCACAGCATGAAATATCCACCGCATAATCATGATGGCTACTAGAAACATCGAAAGCTGTTTAATGTTAACCCTATGGGAAGCAACCTAGTATGTGATTTTGCAAAGGCACTCAATTCATAAAGTATTATTGATATCTTTTTACTTTCCAGTCACACAGAAAATGTAACATGTGTTGTCTCCAGGACCCTACTTCACTAAAGAAAGTGATGAGTTCTCTGTGATGGGAGCAGAAAGGGGTATGTTCTGTGGGGTCAGCAAGCCTTGTGGTTGGCAGTGTTGGTTGCCTAAAAATCACAGAAGCAATGACTGTGTGAGAAGAAATCTTACTTAAATGTCACTCGTAACTTCTGTCTGAACACATTTGGTAATGGCTGTCCAACATAATTGTCACTAACCACATATGGCCATTTAAAATTAAGTTTATATTAATTAAAATTTAAAAAAATCAGTATTTAGTCACACTACTCACACTCCAAATGCTTTATAATTATGTGTTGCTAGTTCTTCAGTATTAGAAGCACAGATAGAGATAGTGTTTACATCCTGGCAGAAAGTATTATCAGGAAATGCTGTTCTGGTGCCCCTCAACAAATGCATTGAGGACACCTGTAATATGGAAGCCACCATGCACTGACAGTTCCCTCCAACTCTCTGTCTCCTTATTCAGAAATAAAATTTGTCTCCTTCATGTTTATTACCCTCCAGTTGTGACCTCGTTGTTTAGGGACATAAAAACTAAAACTGTCTTTCATCTGTCAGTACTCCATGACCCCGAATTTAAAGTCCCTTACAATACCCTTAGATGTTGACTATCTTTTATTTCCACTAATTCTAGCTTTTTTAGTCACCAAACACAAGGAAAAGGAGCATAAATGAACAATTCCTGGCAATTTCAGGATGAAAATCTAATAGAAACCTAGTAATAATTATCATTATTTTAGCACAATAAATTGCACATAGTTGACAAGTGCCTTTGAACATGTGCTTTCTAAAAATGATAGGTTATAACTATAAAAATAATAGGCTGTATTAAATTGAAATATGATTATGGTTGTTTGTTGGACAAATTTAAAACAATGCTAAGCCAGGACATATTTTGTTATAAGTGCTCAGCATAATGACCAATCTATAATGGACACTCAACAAATGTTGAATGAATTGAATTAACATGGTAATATAGTAATATAAATGGCTGACTGATTATCATTTTGTCCTCATTTAGCATGCCTGGCAATCAAGACCTTAGAGCTCATATACGAGTTCATATTCCAATTTTAGTTTGAAGTGTTCAGGAAGCTCAAGACTTAAAAAAGTTCTAGAGGTGTGTTAAAGGATTCACTTTAAGATAGTGACTTCAACAATCAGATTCAAAAAATAATGTTGTGCCTTATGCATACCACTTCCATAAGCTGCTATTCCCACCATAATTCTTGCATAACACTTTCACTTGATTCAAACGCAAATCTTGAAAATGCCTATATATTTCATAGTGAGGAACCTTACCCTTAGATTTATATTTAGTGTCTTAAAAACTAAAATCTCGGGGCACCTGGGTGGCTCAGTTGGTTAAGCGACTGCCTTCGGCTCAGGTCATGATCCCGGAGACCCAGGATTGAGCCCCACATTGGGCTCCCTGCTCAGCTGAAGGCCTGCTTCTCCCTCTCTCACTCCCCCTGCTTGTGTTCCCTCTCTCGCTGTGTTTCTCTCTATCAAATAAATAAAATCTTAAAAACAAAAAAAAACAAAAAAAAAACTAAAATCTCTACCCTGTCTGTTACTAGGAGACCATTTTGTGAAAAACCCTAAAGTGATGATAAATTTCATACTATTATATTAAGCAAATTTTTCTTGAACTGTTTGGATTACAACTCCTTTATCTAGATTTTTTTTTTTTTCAGAAAACAAATGACTAAAGGAAAAAATTGTGTAGTTTACATCTCAGTTTTTTTTTTTTTTTTTTTAATTTATTTGACAGCGAGAAACACAGCTAGATAGTGAACACAAGCAGGGGGAGTAAGAGAGGGAGAAGCAGGCTTCCCACCAAGCAGGGAGCCCCATATGGCGCTTGATCCCGGGACTCTGGGATCATGACCTAAGCTGAAGGCAGACGCTTAGTGACTGAGCCACCCAGGTGCCCCATACAGCTCAGTTTTCAACAGAATATATGTTATACAATTTAGCTAATTAACAGAATATTGGTAACTATTCTGCTTTGTTGCTTTTCTGCAGCCATCAGAAGAAACTATTTCATTTTTTTCTGTTTCACATGGGTAACACCTCTGGTGGAATCCAGCATTGCTTTTGATGTCCTAAGTATGGAAATGTGGGCTAGCTAGGGTGCACTGACATTTGGAAGTAAATCTACCAATTTTCCTACCACCAGCATAATACACTCTCTCTAGATTACTCTTTCTGAAATGTCTTGTAATCATGGGGATAAGAGTACTTGGGACAGTTTTTGCGAGTTTAAACGTTAAAAAGGAGTGCTAGCTTTGTATGAATAAAAGCATGTGGAGCACCTGGGTGGCTCAGTCAGTTAGTCAGTCATGCTCAGTCAGCCAGAACATCTGACTCTTAGTTCTTGGCTTCAGTGATGATCTCAGGGTCATGAGATGGAACCTGGTGTAAGAACTTCCCTCCCTCTGTCCTTTCCCCCATTCGCAAGCTCTCTGTCTCTGTGTCTAAAATAAATAAATCGGGGCGCCTGGGTGGCTCAGTTGGTTAAGCGACTGCCTTCGGCTCAGGTCATGATCCTGGAGTCCTGGGATCGAGCCCGACATCGGGCTCCCTGCTCAGCAGGAAGCCTGCTTCTCCCTCTCTCACTCCCCCTGCTTGTGTTCCCTCTCTGGCTGTGTTTCTCTCTGTCAAATAAATAAAATCTTTAAAAAAATAAATAAATCTTATAAAATAAAATAAAATAAAATAAAAGCATGTGATAGTTATGTAGACAAGACAGTTAAGAAAGATATTTTGTACCACTGTTTGATTATCAAAGAATGGACCTCAGAAATGAAAGCATATTGTAAATGTCATGAATAAATCCCACAAATAAATATAGTTCACATAATACATACAATTCTTCCATTTTAAACAATTTTTGGCAGTTTTAACTAAAAATGTTAATAAACCCTGAGATCATCCTTTGTTCAAATCTTTATCTATAGGTTTCTACATCATAAATTTTAGAATTTTAATTTAACCCTTTAAAATATAAGAGTTTTCATTATTTTTTATATTTATAAATTTTATCTAAAACTGATTTACTCCATAGGACAGTACATTTCTTGATGATAAGGCGATGTTACAAACTTCTAGCCAGCAGATTTTCAAATATTCAATAAACAGTTTCTGGATTTGTGTGATTTAGATTTTAGAATATATAATTTTCTGTTGACATACTTCACTGTGTAAGATGTCATATAGATATTTGGGTTAAAGATATGTATATATGTATTTTTATACACAGATATGCATGCTGCAAATAAGTATATATATGAAGATGTACATATGTGTATATATATTGATTATAGAAAACATTTCAGAACACTCATATTTTTGGCTATCATCCCATTATGACTTAATAAGAAGACTGGTAGTTAAATTAATTGTAGGAACACTCATTTTCAACTGATATTGTTAATCACTCTGACATTTAAAAAAAGTCAATTTCCAAGGTTGCCTCTATAAAACAACATATTTCAGTGATTATTGTTTCAATATGTTAACAGCCTTGACTTTGTTTAGAACATGAACTATTTATTATTAAGATAAATAGTTGAAAACACATGCATGGTGTTTTATTTGACTAACTTCTCAAAACTACTTTTTCATAATTACCCATGCTTTATTTAGAATGATTTTGGTTGAAACACAGTTCCCTGGTGGAGCTAGAACTTTTTTCAGTAAAAAATAGTGACGACTTGAAATTGGAAGCAAATGTTGCACAAATATCCTCTATATTAAAATAAGTGTTGCCACTTCTAGTCTTTACAGGGCTAAAGTTGTAAGTGTAAACTACATTGGTCCTGCATACCATACATTCTAGAAAATGATGACTTTTCCTTATGCATAATAGAGAGCTATAGAAGGTGAGGGAGTGATATATTTTACATTCGTAATTTAGATTATGAACCTGTGATATTGGTGAGCATGTGTAGATGGAGGAGGAAATATAAGATACTATTCAAATAGGTAAAAAGTTATGGAGACATAAAATAAAGATGTCAGAAACCCACAAAAGATAGAGTAAGCAACATGGGATGTCTCATTTATTATATGGGACCACAAGATGCAATTTATGAGGTTGTGTACTAGAAGTACGAGGTAAAGAAAAGGATATTCCAGCTTTTACCAGGTAGTAAATGAGTCCTGCAAAGCCTTTTCAAAAAGATTTACATTTTCTCTGTTATAACTTTACTCTCCTTCTTTCAATTTCCTGAACCTGAGTGAGTCCTTATGCAAAACACTAAACTACACCGGCCATAAGTCATCTACAAGATGAAGAAATAATGGTGTCATTCAGAAAGGAGAATTTATAATTTTCTACACCACCATTAATAGAATCTTTCATATCTTATGTCTTGGGTCAGTTTCCTAGGTTTACTGAGAGATTGATCCTCTCAGGATCTTCATATGTTGTATAATGAAGGAAGCAGAATAGGACAGAAGAAGCTGAACTACAATTCATAAGCAAAGTGCCCTGCTCTGAGGCTGCCAGAGTGCTTTAGAGTAATTCACCATTAAGGCAAAGAGGCCACACTTTCACTTTAAAAAATTACTCATTTTACTCTTTTTTATTTTTCAAGATTTTACTTATTTATTTCAGAGAAAGAGCACAAAAAGGGAGAGCTGCAGAGGGAGAGGGAGAAGCAGGCTTCCCACTGAGCAAGGAGCTTAATGGGGAGCTCAATCCCAGCACCCTGGGATCATGACCTGAGCCAAAGTCAGGCACTTAACAGACTGAGCCACCCTGACATGCCAGGGGCCAGGCCTTTTAAAGCCCATGTGACTAGTCATTGTATGTATGCCTCTTTCAGGGACGGATGTGTCTTTGGCAAGACATTTTGAGCCAATTCCCAGGGAGGGACTTAGTTGACAGAAGTCAGCCACCTCTTTCCTGTACACAGTCAGGATATGAGTGCTTCAGTCCTAAAAGAAGCATCTGTGCAGAACATCATAGCATCCCCTACACAGTCAAAGATAGAAAGTAATTTAAGAATTTTCAAACTACTGTCAAACCACACACACACCCATAGGACAAAAATCAACAATGACAAGAAACCAAACCAGAAAGACAGTTAGCTTTATGGGAATTGCTTTCTCTTTTATTTATGTTTATATTGCATTTTTGAAAAAGGAAAATAAAGATAAAGGTCATGATAGATGCATTAGTATGGATTGATCTGGCTCAGTGAACTGAATCCCTTAAATGAGAATTTCTGGAGTAGTTAAAATAGAACTTTTTAATAGGGACTTTGATGGATGACCATAACCTATACAAGCTTTTGCCTTAGTGATATGGTGAAGATGAAATGCTACAGCTTGTTTGAAATGAGGAATCATGTTTTTAAAGGACATTTTCTTCTGTTCATTGGAGAATGTAGTGACATATGAGTTGCAGCAACTTCTGGCTCTTTGTATCTAGAACTTATTTCTGTTTACTACTGTAAGCTAAAGTTTTCAGTTGAGAAAAGTCTCCACTAAATCACATTTTCTTTCTGCAATTATTAAGTTCAAAATCAAATAAAACTATCCACCGATTTTATTGTATTAGAAAAAAGTCATTAATACTTTTCTGAGCAGATATTTTTCACACCACTCATTAAAATGCATTAGATGTCTATGGATCACTGTATTAGCACTTCATATATTTTCATAAGACCTTTTAACTTCTCATAGTTAAGAGAAAATATTGAAAAACAATTATTAAAAATAGAACAAAGAGATGTGCCTGGGTGGGTCAGTCGTTAAGCATCTGCCTTCTGCTATAGTCATGATCTCGGAGTCCGGGAATCAAGCCCTGCATTGGGCTCCCTGCTCTGCAGGAAGCCTGCTTCTCCCTCTCTCACTCCCCCTGCTTGTGTTCCCTCTCTAGCTGTTTTTCTCTCTGTCAAATAAATAATATCTTTAAAAAAATAGAACAAAGAACTTAAAGACTTTATCATTTCTCCAAGAATTTTAGAAACTTAAGGTAATTTACTCACAAAGATCCAGCAAGTTAATGGTTAAATAATAATAATCATAAAAAAAATGTGTGTATGAGAGAATGGATGATGGAAGTGTCCTGATACTGAATACATCCTCACAATCACTATGTAACTAGGGACAAGCTGTATGATTCTTTTACCCTTTGGAAGATACACTGAGTCAGGAAAAAACTAGAAAACAATGGTTCTGACTCATACATGGGAAAAGATATGTGTCTAAAAAACTGGCATAATAGAGCCATGGAGAACTGCTTTGGGATCACATAAACCTATAGTATGTTAGAGCTGGAAGGGACTTAGTACTCAGATTCTCTCACTTAACAAATAAGGACACTGAGACCAAAACAGTGAAGTTTCTTCATCAAGCTAACACATAGAGGTGTTTATGTTCTCATCTCTATCCTACTCTATGTCTATCAAAGGGCAAGGATGTAATCTCAGCTTCTACTATAAACCTTTTGTTGACTCCTTCTGTAACCTTGTGATATATTACAGATTTCTAAAATTCTGAATAGTAATTATTCACTTAAAGAGCTCCTTCCCCAACTATGTCTCAGTTATTTTATAAATCAGGCTATCTCTTATTGATTTTACTAACATACCTCTTGTGTATTCTGGACTTTAATCTAGTTCAGTGATTATCATTGTCATTATTTTAAAGATGAGATAAAGTTAACTGAGTTATAGAGGTTAATTATCTTGTTCAAGGCCACTTAATTTTTTTGAGATAGATTCTATTTTCAAACCCAAGGTGTTCTGACCCCAAGTTCATTTCTTTATTTTAAATTCCTGAAGGAATTTCTAGTATCAAATAGGAGCTCAATGAAAGTATGCCAAATGACTGAATAAATGAATAGTGGTTGCTAGAACCAGCATCTCCTCCTTATAATTTTGAATTATGTGTTCTTTCTATTAATCATCACTGTTTTGTCCCATTCTACTACCCTATTTAAATTTGTCCTTCTTTTTTTTAAAACATTCAGTTCCAAGAAGTCATCACTTTAAAAAGACAAAATGTCTTAACTTTTTTATTTAAATAGGAGATAGAGCAGAACTGTGGATTGGACTCTCCCCACTACCCTATCAGGAGTGGGGACAAGAAGGAAATGCCAGTAATCTTCTTCTGGTTTAAGAAGTAAACAAGATTTTACTGTTTCAGAAAATGAATGTCAGTTTGGATATTACCAGGAAAAGGAATTGTTGGGTGACAACTAATCAGAATCACAGATGTTACTGAAGTTACAGCTTGATAACAAAAGTTTCTATAGTCCAAGATTCTAAGACTTTTTTAAAAAATATTTTATTCATTCATCTGACAGAGAGAAATATAGCTAGAGAGGGAATACAAGCAGGGGGAGTGAGAGAGAGAGAAGTAGGCTTCCCACCAGGCAGGAAGCCTGATGCAGGGCTTGATCCTGGGATTCTGGGATCTTGACCTGAGCCGAAGGCAGATGCTTAATGACTGATCCACCCAGACACCTCTCTAAGACTTCTTAAAATAACTTGGCAAAAACAGTGTATTATGCAGAATTCAATTTGTTTTTCTACAGCTTTAAGGGAAGAGGGAATATTTTGTCCTTCTTACCTTGCTGAGACTTCTCTCTCACTGCATTTGTATTTTTTAAGACCAAGAGCTACAATCCCATTAATTAGCTCCAGGAGAAGAAAAGACAGGGCTGAGAAATTCAAAATTCATACCATGCAGAGAAAATGGTACAAAACAAATTTATTTAAAGAAAAAACAGAATATGGACTACAATATTTTGCTTCTGAAAAGCCTTCCTCGAATATTCTGGCTGCACAATTTTGGCTCCCTTCCCTGGTTATGTTGACTATACCTTCCTAAACCACTACTTAATATTTGACTTTATACTATCTACTAGTTCTTTATCCATGCTTTTTACTATAGGAATTACATGATTTTTCTGAGTCAAGAGCCATGAGAACTATTATACAATGGTCTTCCACACTATACCAAATATTGCTTTATAGGCTTGATGTATCATATTATCTATTTGTACGAAAATAAAGAGTCTTAAAGGTTAAAAATTGGATGATTTGACCAATTATAGTAGTTCAAAATAAAAAGAAGTGATTCCTATGAAATACATCTGACCCCTGTGGTCTATTTTAAAGGAAGCTTCATATTATTCACTAGATCAGTTTTATCATTATCATACATAATAAAAATTATTTTTTATCTTATGATCTATTTTAGAGCCTTTTCAAATGCTTTAAAAATTGCAAAATGTTTTCTCATGGAAGCTATCCTCTAGAAAACATTGTTCACACATGAATATATATTAAAGTTAGCTATATAATATGAGAACAGATACTGAATAATGAAAAGTAATCAGTAATAACTGATTATTATAAGGAAACAACACAGTAGAGTGGAGAGAAAACCATCTCTGGACTGACACAAATCTGGTTCAAATACTATTTTGGAAATCTACCTCCTTGATAACTTTAGGCAAGCCATCAGTTTTCTCAACAATTAGATGAGGAAAATATTTCTTGTTTTTATTAGTCAAAATTATAAACATCTTCCAATGAGAGCACCTGATTCACATGGATAAATCTACCACACTTCAAACTTGGTGCAAAGAAATTCAGGGTTTTTTTATTAACACTTAAAATCTTATCATGGGTAACTATGAAATATTTTAGTGAGTTTTGCAGTATTCACAACAAATACTTGTACATCTTGGTGAAACACAGAACACACTTTGGGACAAAAAAATATGTTAGGTCTGGGGTGCTTGGGTGGCTCGGTTATTAAGCGTCTGCCTTTCAGCTCAGGTCATGATCCCGGAGTCCGGAGTCCGGGGATCAAACCCCACATTGGGCTTCCTGCTCGGCGGGAGGCCTGCTTCTCCCTCTCTCACTCCCCCTGATTGTGTTCCCTCTCTAGCTGTGTTTCTCTGTCAAATAAGTGAATAAAATCTTTAAAAAATATAAGTTAGGTCACCTAAAAGCATACTGCACAAAAGATAGACAGTGATTTATTTTCTATTGAGTAGTAAAAAATATGGAGCCCAAACTGAATTATATTGAAAAAGAAAGACTGATAAAAATCAAATTTAGTTTCTTTCTTTCTTTCTTTCTTTTTCTTTCTTTCTTTCTTTCTTTCTTTCTTTCTTTCTTTCTTTCTTTCTTCTTTCTTTCTTTCTTTCTTTCTTTCTTTCTTTCTTTCTTTCTTTTTTTTTTAACTGAAAGAAGCTGGGTTAAAAGACATGACCTTCGATATGAAAGCCTAATTGTTTTTCTCCTAACAGTGAATCCCAAAATCAGGAAGAATTACCCACTTTGAAGGATTTAACATTTGTTAAAATAAAATAAAATGGAGACCAGGCCTGAAACTCCCCCAAGCAGAATAAGCTCTTTAAGCCACATAAGCAAACTAATTCTAGTTTATTTCATGAACACAAGTGAAATTTAACTTAGGTTATTTCTTATAAGTGTCTTGATAATCATAAAAAACAACAACAACAACAAAAACCTTTAGTTATCTTGCTATAATGGTAAAAGATAATTACTTTTAACTGATCCCCTGCTGTCTGGAAAATGAAATGACATTATAATAACCTATCATTATAAAGGTTAAACAACTTGCTCATTTTCACTTTAGAAGCCATCTTGTAACATCGTGCTTCTGAGTTTCATATAAATTTTGGGTTTGTGAAGAGTTAGTTTTTCATTCAATAAACTATCCATATCAACTAAATCCCTCTGAATTTTCTTTAAGTACTATGTGCAAAACAACCTGTACTAGCACGGAGCACTGAATGTGGGACATAAACAATGAAGTAGGCATGTTTAATTTATTCTTCCCAGATTTACCAGTCAGAAAAGCCCATCCAATTTTCCTGAAAAAAGTGACAAAAGAGGTTGAAAGAGGAGAGGGTCTATAATTATGCACCTTCCAGTTGGATGTGTCATTACTAATCAAACGAATATTCTCTCATGTCTAAGTATAACGAAGAAATACACCAAAAGGTAGAGCGATTTTGTAAGACATGATTGTTTTATTACTAATGCAAACTTTAGCTGCATTTATAGAAACACTAATGATTATTTTATAAATGTGGATTTGATATAATTTAATTTAGCTTTGTTTTAACATCCTCTTTATTTAAAAATTTGTTAACATACTAAAGAATATGCTCAGGATTGATTTGGTTTCTTTACACTTATTGACTTCTTATTGTAATCAACTCACTTTCTGAAAGTATAGCATTAAGCTTAACTCATGTACTGAAACATATCTGGCATGGATTTTAATTGGAAGCTAGATCTACACAGTATTACATCAGAAAATCATTTGTTTTGATCAAATACAACTCAAGAAACAATGACGGTGCACTTAGTGAACTAAAAAATGATCACTCAAAATATTTAGAGATTTGAATGCCTTTTCTATTTGGCATTTTACTTTACTGAATCTTATCAATGAAAATACAAATAACAATGAAAATACAAATATGTGCTTTGGCAGCACATATACTAAAATACAAATAAATGATGACATATTAAAATAAAATCTCTTGCATCTAAAATATTTCTGGATATAAAGTCTTTAAATGATTCTAAATGAGGTTGAGATCTACCTTTTGTCATTTTGTAACTACATTTAATACATTTTTCATTTTTACTGTAGAAGAAGTTTAGTTAACATAAAATGTGTTCACTCAGTACTACGTAATATAATTTATTTAATTTGTTTAAATTTAACTGGCAAATAAATGGAAATAGGTTAAATAATTAACTAAATTTTCATAAAACTAGACCCATAGTTGGAAATAGATTTGAAATTACTTCATATACTTTTTATATATTATTATGGTGAAATATACAGAATCATTATCCTTAAAAGGCTATAATTGAGGACAAATGTGCAAAAATTTGGGGCCATGTGACTGGCAGAATGAAGGAAAGGATTGAGAAATTGGGTAAATCTAAAGAGATGATCAGTAAATTTAAATTAAAAATTATTACAAAAGGGTCCTATCCCTTTTTGGAAGTTTTTTTTTTTCTTTTTTAATAAGATTTTAACTCTTTATTTGACAGAGAGAGACACAGCGAGAGAGGGAACACAAGCAGAGGGAGTGGGAGAGAGAGAAGCAGGCTACTGGCTGAGGTTACTCTCCATTTTGGAAGTTCTTATGTGAGAAC
Source organism: Spilogale gracilis (assembly GCA_004023965.1). Lineage (NCBI taxonomy): Eukaryota > Metazoa > Chordata > Mammalia > Carnivora > Mephitidae > Spilogale > Spilogale gracilis. Next base: position 16,522 of record PITA01012850.1, read on the forward strand.
TATCTCATAATTCTTGATTTCCTATACCAGGTTTATTCAAATCCAGAAGATGTCTTGAAAAGAGAGATCAGCTTGACCAGTCCAATACACTCTATGCACATTGGCCATTGATGCTAAACTTAAAGTTGCTGTCAGATCACTACGCCTACATACCAGGAATACATGGGAGATTGAGTTTGGGGTTAAGGATACCAGGATATCAGGAATATTGGCTTTCATTTTTATTTTCTCTTTTAAATTTTTTTTAAAGATTTATTTATTTTATTTTTATTTTTTTAAGATTTTTATTTATTTATTTAACAGAGAGAAGCACAGCTAGAGAGGGAACACAAGCGGGCATAGTGAGAGAGGGAGAAGTAGTCCTCCTACCGAACAGGAAGCCTGATGTAGGGCTCCATCCCAGACTCCAGGATCATGACCCCAGCCAAAGGCAGACGCTCAATGACTGAGCCATGCAGGTGCCCTAATTTATTTATTTTAAAGAGGAGGAGGAGCAGAGGGAAAGGAAGAGGGAGAGAGAAACTGAGCAGACTCTGTGCTAAGTGCAGAGCTTGGTCTCAAAACCCTGAGGGATCATGACATGAGCCCAAACCAAGCAATCAGAAACTCAACTGTGCCACGTGGTGCCCCCATTTTTACTTTCAATATATCTGGAAGATTCTTAAGGGACAGAAGACCACAATTGTTTTTCTTGTTGTTGTTTTTAACTATTTTGTTTATTTACTTGAGATAGAGAGCAAGAAAGGGAAAATGTGAGTTGGGGGAGGAATAGCAGAGGGAGAGGGAGGAGCAGGCTCCCCACTGAGCAGGGAGCCTGACACAGGTGATGCCCAATCCCCACTGAGCAGGGAGCCTGACACACAGATGCTTAACTGACTGAGCCATACAAATGCCCCCAGAGTTGTTTTGGTATGAAGCCAAAAAGAACATGACACCAGGAAAATAAGTTTCTGATTATTCTTAGGTAAATGTTCCTTCTGGGAAGAGAACCCAGTGGATAAAAAAGATGAGCAACTCTGTATATACAACTACATTAATTATGCACTGAACAGAATCTATGAGTGGAAAAGCAGATGTGCAATGATCCAAACCTCTGGAGTATATGGACTCAAATTCTTTTTTTTTTTTTTTTTTTTTTTTTTAATACATGACTCAAACTCTTATGCTCTTCAGAACTCACCATTTACCTGGGGTAAATATAATCTCCAAACCTTCCCATTCTTTTTTCCAAATTAAAATTACATAGTCTATATGTCTCCATCTACAATTACTATCCTATTTTTCTTCAAGCTTTTTTTTTTTTTTCCTATGTGAGTTGATAGCTAGGGAAAGTGATAGTCATTATGTTTTCAGTCAAAATTTATTTTAGGATCCAACAGTACATTAGAAAGATTATCCACCACGACCAGGTGGGATTTATCCCTGGGATGCAAAGGTGGTTCAACATTCACAAATCAATCAATGTGATAGAACAAATCAATAAGAGAAGAGAGAAGAACCATATGGTCCTCTCAATTGATGCAGAAAAAGCATTTGACAAAATACGACATCCGTTCTTGATTAAGACTCTTAAAGTATAGGGATAGAGGGAACATTCCTCAACCTCATAAAATCTATCTATAAAAAACACACAATGACTATCATTCTCAACAGGGAAAAACTGACAGCCTTCCCTCTGAGATCAGGAACAAGACAAAGATACCCACTCTCACCACTACTGTTCAATATAGTGTTAGAAGTACTAGCAACAGCAATCAGACAACAAAAGAGAAATAAAAGGTATTCAAATTGCCAAAGAAGAAATAAAACTCTCTCTCTTCACAGATGACATGATACTTTATATGGAAAACCCAAAAGACTACTCCCAAACTACTAGAACTCATACAACAATTCAGTAATGTGGCAGGATACAAAATCAATGCACAGAAATCACTTGTGTTCTTATACACTAACAATGAAAATATAGAAAGGGAAATGAGAGAATTGATTCTGTTTACTATAGCACCAAAACCCACAAGATACCTAGGAATAAAGCTAAATGAAAAAGTTAAGAATCTGCACTCAAGAAACTACAGAACACTCATAAAAGAAATTGAAGAAGACACAAAAAGATGGAAGAGCATTCCATGCTCATGGATCAGAAGAACAAACATTGTTAAAATGCCTATTCTGCCCAAATCAATCTATACTTTTAATGCATCTCAATCAAAATTCCACCATTTTTCAAAGCGTTGGAACAAACAATCCTAAAATTCATATGGAACCAAAAGAGACCCTGAGTTGTTAAGGAATTGTTGAAAAAGAAAAACAAAGCTGGGAGCATCACCTTACCTGATTTCAAGCTTTATTACAAAGCTGTGATCACTAAGACAGCATGACCGTGGCACAAAAACAGACAAATAGACCAATGGAACAGAGTAGAGAGTCCAGATATGGACCCACAAATCTATGGTCAGATCATTTTTGACAAAGCAGAAAAGAATATACAGTGGAAAAAATAAAGTCTCTACAATAAATGGTGCTGGACAGCTATGTATAGAAGAATGAAACTAGACCATTCTCTTATACCACACACAAAGATAAACTTGAAATGGATGAAAGACCTCAACATGAGGCAGGAATCTATCAAAATTCTAGAGGAGAACATAAGCAGTAACCTGTTTGACACTGGCCACAGCAACTTCTTTCAAGACACATCTCCAAAGGCAAAGGAAACAAAAGCAAAAATGAACTTTTGGGACTTCATCAAAATAAAAAGCTTCTGTACAGCAAAGGAAACAGTCAACAAAACAAAGAGGCAACCCACAGAATGGGACAGGATATTTGCAAATGACACTACAGACAAAGGGCTGATATCCAAGATCTATAAAGAACTCCTCAAACTCAACACCCAAAAAGAAGATGATCACATCAAAAAATGGGCAAGAGACATGAAGAGGCACTTCTCCATAGAAGACATACAAATGGCTAATAGACACATAAAAAAAAAAAAAAATGTTTGTCATCATTAGCTATCAGGGAAATTCAACTCAAAACCACATTAAGATACCACCTTACACCAGTCAGAATGGCCAAAATTAACAGGACAGGAAACAACAAGTGTTGGAGAGGCTGTGGAGAAAGGGGAACCCTCTTACACTGTTGGTGAGAATGCAAGTTGGTGTGCCGCTTTGGAAAACAGTGTGGAGATTCCTTAAAAATTTAAAAATAGAGCTAACATATGACCCTGCAATTGCACTACTGGGTATTTACCCCAAAGATACAGAGGTAGAGAAAAGAAGGGCCACATGTACCTCAATGTTCATTGCAGCAATGGCCACAATCGCCAAACTGTGGAAAGAGCCAAGGCGCCCTTCAACAGATGAGTGGATAAAGAAGATGTGGTACATATAGACAATGGAATACTACACCTCCATCAGAAAGGATGAATATCCAACTTTTGTAGCAACATGGACTGGATTGGAAGAGATTGTGCTGAGTGAAATAAGCCAAATAGAGAATGTCAAGTATCATATGATTTCACTTACTTGTGGTGCATAAGGCATAATATAGAGGACAGTAGGAGAAGGAAAGGAAATGGGATGTAGGGTAATTCGGGGAGATAAACGAAACATGATAGACTTTGGACACAGAAACAAACTGAGGGACTTGGAGGTGAGGGGGTGAGGGAATGGGAGAGCCTCGTGGTGGGTACTGAGAGCATGTATTGCGTGGAGCACTGGGTGTGGGTCATAAAGAATGAATTTTGGAACACTGAAAAAATTATTTATGTTTGATCAAACTCTTACCATGTCCCTGATTCATTTTACTTTTGTAACCTTAATATGTAAAATCTTTCATATTTCTTCTGGCCTTTGTTTCTTTTCTGACACAGATTCAAATGGCTTTGGCTTTTTCTTCTCAATTCACTGCTAACCAACCAACTTTCCATCTAATCAATACATCCACTTAAAAATGAACCAGAGGGCTTTACAGCTGTGTGACTTAAGTAGCTCATGTCATCTCTCTGAGCTTCAGTTTCTTAATTTATAAAATGTAAAGTCACACCTACATGTTTTCTAATATCTCATCTATATCTTAAAGCTAGGAAACCAAGAACAGGAATGGAGGAGAAAGATGAAATATTCTCCAAGAAAAAAAAAATCTAGAAAGTCAATGCCAAGTAATAGCAATAAACAAAATAATAAGACGCTCCCTGCTGCTGTTCAAATGTTTCCTAAAATGACAGGAATTTTGCCTAAAGCTTCAGATCATTTTGTTACTTCCAAGTTGAGATAGTGAAAGAAATAGACTGGAATAGGAGTAATAAGAGCAAAAGGGCAATTCTAGGTATTCTACTTTCACCTATTAAACTGGATGATAAAACAGTCTCTGTGATGCCCTAATTATGAATAACCACCGTTTTCCTCTGCTTTTACTAAAAGAGTAAAAAAAAAAAAACAAACAAAAAACAAACAAAAACAAAAAACAAAACCAAATTGTAGTGAAACATGTAACTGTAACAGGGCATGGCACCTTTAAAAAAATAAGCTCTTCCACCAAATGTCAAGGATTCTGTGGTTTAGATGAAATGAAATACCAATAGCTTTGTATTTATCTTGAAATTGGAACATTTCTAAAAGAGGTTGACTTATACAATATTGAAAAAAAAATCAAACCACAGAATTCCTAATAAGGACTGTTTTGAACTTCCAAATATGAGATGTTACTTTCTAAAATATGTAAGTTATACATTTTTGTGTTCAAATAATTCCACATATTATGTAATCCTTAGGACAATAAAGAAACAACTTTTTTTTTTTTAAAGATTTTATTTATTTGATAGAGAGAAACGCAGCCAGAGAGGGAACACAAGCAAGGAGAGTGAGAGAGGGAGAAGCAGGCTTCCCGCTGAGCAGGGAGCCAGATGTGGGACTCGATCCCGGGTCTCCGGAATCATGACCTGAGCTGAAGGCAGTCACTGAGCCACCCAGGCGCCCCAAGAAACAACTTTTATGTGAAAATCATAGTTAAGGCTGGGAAAGTGGAGTTGTATTGAATCTCCCCCTAAAATGATGATTAGTCCATACTAGGTCAAAAGCTCATGTAGACTATTTAGTGAATTAACATTTACTTCCACAGATATTTTTTGAATTGTGGTATATACTGAATTGAAATTTTTGCTTTCACTTCTTCAGATTTCACCTGTGATTTTGGGAAGATCACAGAACTGCAACCTGCCTACTTATCCATTTATAACATTAATCTTTATTCATTCATTCCTTAAAAAATATCCACTGCATACCTTCTAAGTACAAAACAAATGGCTTGCTGCTATGTCAGATATGGTGACAAATCTAGACAGGAGCCTCACTGCACTTACTATCTTGAGAGAGAGAGGAAAATAACATGTATATAAATTATGTGCTCTCAGTGTTATGGAAAAACAGCAACAAAAAACCTATTATATGGTGTTGAAAGTGACAAATGCCATAAAGAAGTTTGGATAAAGTACAATGTAAGTTCAGAGGAAGGCAGGATTATTTAAAGTAGAGATAAATGAAAGGGTTTTGGATGAGTTGAAATTTTATCTGGGCATAAAAATGCAGATTGAATTTGAACATAAGGAAAGATGGAAGAAGCATATTCCAGGCAGAAGCAGGTGTCTACCAAGGAGGTCAGTTAGCCTAGAGCTTAATGTGCAATGAAACAAACAAATATAAAAGAGCATAGCAATAATTCCATTTAGACCAAACTGCAAGAAGTGCTGATGACCAGTGTTAAGAATCCAAGATATATTCTGTGAACTCTATAGTTAGACATGGAAGGTTTTTGAGGCAGAAAGATAGGAATTCATTATTATTTTAAGAAGATTAAATCTGACATATATAGTATTTCTGTCTTCTCTGGGCATGTAAAAGAATTCCCAGAAAATTCTTAAAAGGCTGGGAGAAGCATCTTATCTTTTTTCATCAGCAACCTATGTGCTACTGTTTGCATTAACAGCAATAAAAGATTAAAACATAATGAGCTCTATCATAGTTTATTTATCTTGATACTGAAACAATGCTTCTTATAATAAATTTACTCACTGAGAAGGAAAGGAATAGAGAACAAGTGACAACAGTTTTTTTCCAAGTAAATTAGGTATTAGTGTCAAAGAAAAATTAGTTTTAGGTTTTGAAGTACTGTATCACATAAGAATAAACAATAGTGGGTTAATGGGAAACCAAATGGCATAGAATCCACCTTGGCGTGAGCACTAGTAAGTTATTCTCAGAGACAATATATATATAATTGTAAACAGGACCAATTCTCCAGAGTTGTGTCAGCTGGATGGCCCCTTTGCCCTTACAGTTGTAATTACATTTAGTGCAATGTATTTACACCTTCTTGTGCATGCTCCCTTATGTCTAAATTCCTTCACGAAAGCATCAGAAATCTGAAAGATGGCTTGTCCAAATGTTTTTTTGTGACTTCTACATAAAATTATCTTTCTCTAGAAAAACTCAGGTACTTCGGTGTGGGCATTGAGACTACTTATTTCCGTACTAAGCCCCTTATAGTGTATATGGTCCATCTTTGTTGCTTCAAATAGCATCTCACCACGACATGCATTTCTGTGATCATTTCTACTCATCTTTGCCTTATTTTGTTTTGAGGTCTGGGTCATACCTTAAAAATATTTTTGTTTACCTTCACAGTTCTACATATGGTAGACATTGAAAAAAATAGAAAATATGTAAGTAAATAAATAAATGGTCTACTTGGGAATAAAAACAGCCTAAGGGAAAAAATGCTATTTTTCAATCCTTTCCCCAGACATAAGTATTTTTGAAATCACACTATCGTCTCATTTTACATTGGAAAAAAACAATTCCAAACCTTCATGTGGTTAGAAATCTAAACACTGCCAAAGATACATTTCTCATTTCACACTTCAGAAATGATGCAACAGATCATTTTATCCCCCTAGGGCTTGAAATAATGGGTAGTCTGTGCATGTGCTCCTGTTAGAAAAGACTACAGATTACCCACTGCTCCTTTTAAACATACCCATCTGAACACCACGTCATCACCACTAAAAGCTTCATTTTTTTTTAACAGGAAGGGAAAAGAGAGAGAAAGCGTGCACACGGAACACACCTGTAAATGTGTTAACTGCTCAGTAAATGTTAATTATCCATTTGAGGTAGCAATGGGTTGTTTCACATCCATCAAGTGCTCAGAATATGTTGTTTGAGGTTATCCACCTCCAAGACCAGGCTGGTTTTATAAATTTCTCTTTCAAAGCATACTATGTGCAAGATCTTACACCAGCTCTTCAGAAGGAAGGCATAATATAAATCTGGCATAAAAATAAATAAATATTGCTCACAGACAGGACTCCAGGTCATTTCTTTTTATCTCCTTCTGTTTTTGTTTTTCAGATTTACACATTAGTTGTGTTGATTCCCCCCTTTCACACACTTTATTAGCATTGATGAATTCTAATTAGATATTCTTTTTTTCCAAATATAAGAGATAAAATTTTCTGAGTAGTACAATTACAAGTTTACTTAGGAAGCTTATAATAAGTCAATAACTGAGATAAGTATTAGATGAACTATTTCCACAGTTTTATTCTTTTTTTTAAAGATTTTATTTATTTACTTGACAGAGAGAAGTACAGCCAGAGAGGGAACATAAACAGGGCAAGTGAGAGAGAGAGAAGCAGGCTTCCCCCCGAGCAGGGAGCCTGATATGGGGCTCGATCCCAGGACTTCGGGATCATGACCTGAGCTGAAGGTAGTCGCCTAACCATCTGAGCCATCCAGGTGCCCCTTTACAGTTTTCTGTAACATGGAAACTCAAGAGATTGTGTAAGAACTATAATGTGTACAGACTTAGAAACCATTTACTTGCTTCAGTGACCCTGGGATGGTTCCCTCCATTTCCTAAGACTTCATGTTCTTGTCTATAAAATTGTGATGACAAACTCTAATGCATGGGGATGTTCTGAGGATGTAATTAAATTTTGTGTTACATAATAGGATTTTTCAAGTGTGTTTTATTTTAACCTAATCTAAAGCAAATAGTCTAATGCAAATTAATCCGGTTCACTGTTAGAGGAACCCAAATACACTTTCAATTCAGTTGATTTTTGTCAAACAAGTCCCATTATGAAGCCAACAGTGAATTCTGTGTGGGTAAAATATAATTAGTATCTCTTAAAATCAATTTTCACTGAGCATTATAAATGAGCACAATTAGTATTAAGAGAAAACTATTGATATTCTGTGTTCACTCATTAAATGAAAGTGCATATTTAGGTCTCCTCTCCAGCTTAACAGTCAAGTATTTTCTTCCTTGGTGACTTGCTGCCACTGCCACTGTACCCAGAATAGAGAGTCTGATATAACAACTATCAAACATTTATTTCATTTCTATGAAGTGGAAAGACATTATGCATAAGGTACAACCCACGCAAGAGTCTATTGAAGATGACATGCCCTGGGAAATATGATAAGGGTTTTAGGAAAGAAAGTGCTCAATTTTCATTATTTGTTCTTTGATACATTTTGATATTTAAAGTATATTCATGTATAATATTTAAAACAACTAAAAGAAGAAAGAAAACATCTGCCTTCAAAGATTTTAAACTGGAGAGAGAAAAGAATATGATACACAAGGACGTGATGGCCTGTGTTTGGCCTAATATTCTGCTGTCATCTTAAAAGTCTTAATAATTTTTGGACAAGGGGTCCAACATTCCCATTTTGCATTATGTCTGTGTCTTACATAGACACACCTTTACACACACAAATGTGGGATTATAAGATAGAATGTGGTAGGAACAAAGTGAATAGTACTCACAGTTCCTGACAGAGAGAAAAGAAAGCCAAACCACTGTGTCTAACAAACAGGCCAAAGTAGGATAAAATGCATCATCTATAAAAGACAGAGGTTATACAAAGCATCTTGTTATTATGTTAATAGTCTAGTCTCTAATGTGCCTTAACTCATTTTCAAAAAGACCAAACCCTCTCTTCCAACCAAAAGATGATTAGAATTCTATGATTATGAAGTTTTTCAACTTTGATGCACTAACATTTTGAAGTAGCATTTGTTCACTTAGACAGAATAGGAGCAAACTAATACCTACTAGTAATAGGTATTATTACTAAGAGCAAACTAATACCTATTAGTAATCAAAAGAGTGTAGGTATTTGTTAACTTAGTGAAAGTTAATTTCTATCTCCTTTACATTTAAGTTTTCTATCCTTCTAATATGTTGCTGCTATTGCCCTTTTGAAGGACCCCTTTGGGAATTGATCATGTCTATGATTCATGCAACAGGACCAACTTGTTGTCAAACCACTGACAAGATCCTGTCATATGGGTCACTTTGTGACACATTTGAACTTAATTGGTACGAATTGTCAAAATCTTGGAGATGCTTCTGAATGCAAGAGATTGTCGATCGAAAGCATCAGATTAAGTTGCATCAAAAAAAGATGCACCAGAAAATCTAACCCTTTTTTTAAAAGATTTTATTTATTTATTTATTTATCTATTTATTTATTTATTTATTTATTTATTTATTCAACAGAGAGAAACACAGTGAGAGAGGGAACACAAGCAGAGGGACTGAGAGAGGGAGAAGCAGGCCTCTCGCCAAGCAGGAAGCCCAATATGGGACTCAATCCCAGGTCTCCAGGATCATGACCTGAGCCGAAAGCAGTCGCTTAACCAACTGAGCCACCCAGGCACCCCAAGAAAATCTAACTTTTTGAAAATTGTTCTAGTCCAAAGAAGTCTTGTAAAAAATGGAGAGACTGTTCAGCACCAATGCCCCCTTTTCCAAATTCTATGCATATTGACACAAGCATGTGGACATGATGCGTGGTGCCTAGCTTTTCTTAAGGAGAGAGACTGAGGTTTAAGCCAAGTGACTTAAGAAGCCAAGCGACGGCAGCTGACTGTTCCAGCACACAGACATGTAGAGATGCCACAGCGGCAAATGGCGCTGAAAGGCATGAGAAAAGTGGGACAGGAAAAGCACTGGGCAAGCACAGGATGATTGATGGCATGCCTCTTTTGCTGGATGCCATCTGGTGAAGAGAACAAGGAGATAAGTGAATAGTGTGTAATTTTGAAAGCTTGTTAGTTTTATGAAATCAATTCATGTAATAGAACTTAAAATGTACATGTCTACTTGCCCTCACAGATTCCAGCCCTTTCCTTCTCCTGTCAAAAATATTTTTGGTAAGTAAAAAGAGGCCGTCTGCCATATGTGTTTTAATATGATAATTTTTAAGGTTTATATTTTCTTTTCCTTCCCTTGTCGAAGGAAAGAAAAAAATTCTATTGCATAGATTCTATTCCAAAAGTCATTTGAGGAAAGATTTGTGGAACAAGTTCCTTCCTATTTTGTTGTTGATTATTTCATTCACTGATGTTCCCTAGTGTTCAAAACCATAACTTTAATTTAGAGTGGAAACGAATAGTCAAAATACACTAACACGATGTAATTTAGTTATAAGTCTTGTAAAAACCCCGTTACTCCTGTCATTGATGGGTCCTTAATTTGAGTAAGGTTTCTTAATAACCTGAATGTTTATGAAAACTTACTTTAAATTCCAACTCCTGCTACCCATCTTTTCCTCCTTCCCTGGGACTCATAAAGAAATGAATTTGATGTCTATGCCCAAATCCATTGTTTAAAAGTCTTAAAGTCATTTGAAACACTAAATTAACATGAGGCCATTTCTTTCAGTGGAATACCACCAAGGCCTTTTATATAATGACTACACTGGAAAAGTCTCATATAGTGACGGTGAGGTCCAGTGTATATTTCACAGGAAACTGTGCATCACGATTGATGAAGGGAAAGTTGTGTCTATATTTCCATAAGGAATTTGCATAAATCTCCACAGCGTAGGACTTTAAAATATTCTATGAATTTTGTCTTGCAAGTGAAGCACCTACAATGAATTTAAAATAAGGTGGGTTAGGTCTGTATTATAAAATGAAAATTCACCTATTTTCAATCGCATGGATTAGAAATGGGATAGAGAGATGGCTTATTCTATCCTTTAACCCATTTCTTGAGGTTGTGTATACTGATTTCAAATATTATTAGGGATCAATATCAGCTTTAAGCCAGCATTTTAGCAATATATGTATAAAGATGAGATCAGTTCTATCAAAAGGAAATTAAAATTTATTACACTTAATGCAACAATTTACAGTGATTATAGCTCCTTGTTAAAAAGCAAAATTCCATTAACTAGGTAATTATTACTAGAGAAAAAAATTACCCCAATACCTTTAATGAAATTTTAAAGGTATTGCTTTGGGGCTTGAAATAACCAGACAGTATTGTCTATGAATCTGGTTTTAGAACAAAATCTAGGTCCCTTTTTGTATCCTACTCCCAGGATCTCACCAATGAATGGAGGCTCTCCAGGATCAATCCTAAAGTTCTTACAATAATGCAGAGGGAAAAATTAAACCATCAAAATTAAGAACCTGGCAAAAATATAAAAACTTACCCATGGACCACCAACCTGAAAAGCCAGAATATATTTTTCTAAAAACTCAGAAAGATTTACTTATTTTTTTTTATTTTTTTAAATATTTTATGTATTTATTTGACAGAGAGAAACACAGTGAGAGAGGGAACACAAGCAGAGGGACTTAGAGAGGGAGAAGCAGGCCTCCCGCCAAGCAGGAAGCCCGATGTGGGACTTGATCCCGGGTCTCCAGGATCATGACCTGAGCCGAAAGCAGTCGCTTAACCAACTGAGCCACCCAGGTGCCCCAGAAAGATTTATTTTTTTAGATTTATTAATTTATTTTAAAAAGAGAGAGGAGAGGACATGCACACATGCACACAGGGGAAGGGGCAGGGGGAGAGGGAGAGAATCCTCCAGCAGACTCTCCACTGAGCTCAGAAGCTGATCCCATGACCCTGAGATCTGAGCCAAAATCAAGAGTCTAAACTTTAACTGAGAGAGCCACCCAAGCACCCCTAGAAACACTTATTAAAGGAAATTTCATATGTGGATAGAAATCAAGTTCAAAGCTTGTTCTTTCCCCTTCTGATATTAGCGAGGTCCTTCCTGATTTACTCCACCATGTGGGGCTGTGCTGAAATAATTTTTACCAATGCAGTTAATATTATATTAATCCAGACCTAGCCAGTAATTCATGAAGTATTTGGTATTTACTGAGCTCTTACTAGGTTCTCTTCTAGGTAGTGTGTCAGTATCTGGGCTTAAAAATACAAATGATACAGTCTATATATACCATTAGAAAGAATTAACAAAAAAAATAAAGTAAAAAGAAATAAAATTCCATTACAAACACATGAAAAGCATTTTCCTGATCCCTCCCCTAATGGTTTTCATTACTACTACTATAAATAGACATGTGATAGATATGTTAATAAGTTATGTGGCAGGTGGAATGACAACAGCATATAGAAAACAAATATGAGATGGATTCAGTGATAAGCACACGTTTGTGATTTCACAGTAGGAGTCATGCTTTAATGATTCCATTCATGTATTCCATGTTGCTACTAGCTTTTTGCTCTAACAAAAGGAATACGCTGCTTCAAGATGTGAGCTATAGATAATAGTGACTGAACCGAAGAAAGTGGGTGGAAAGAGAAAGAAATAAGAAGACCAAGGAGAGAAAAAGTACAACTTTCTTACTGAAGTTCAGAGCTATATTTCTCCTGAGTACAGTGGAGAAGGAGCATAAAGAGTATACAAAATTACCTAGAAATCGTTAAGTAACTAATAATGAATACATCTGTTAGGAACAGACAGCATCCCAGCATGGAAACTTGGAAAACCAGGAGGCTTTTCTGTCTTTCTATTAATTTTTTCCCTTCTTTGGAGCTTGTATGTGTGCATATGTGCATATACACATACTATTAATCAAACTTTCCTTCTCAATATAATTTTAAGAATGTATATAGGTAAGAAGCATGGACCAGGATCAGGTCATTTGCAGGTGCTCTGGGCAGCGCCACACCATGATTGTGATATTGTGTTATCTAGCACCCAGGCTGATATCATATAACAAGAAGGTTACAAGTAGCAAAAGAACAGACATAATGATGGACAAGACTCAGAAGAGAATGATTGATTAGAAGACAGATAAGAAAAAAAGTTTAACATTTAACAAAATGAGGTTAAATTATACTAATAAAAATGGAAAAGCACATAAATATAATTAGATCTAAGTCACTTCCCAAACACCTGGCAGAACAACTTATGCATGATAGATACTCAGTAAATATGGATTGTCCATGTGGGCCTCAGTATTGACTGTACATAGTCCATTAGGCTGAGCACACTCTCCATCCAATTCCTATTGAACATGGGACCCTCAAACCTTAATGCCAGCAACAAAGAAAGTGAGGGAAAAGAGCAAAAGGACAGATTTTATTGTCTTTTTAGTTAACTAATTTCATCTTTTGATTAAAGTGTTAGAATAGCCATGAGGCTTTATCATTACATTGAGGATAATGGAAATCATGTTTCTCATAGTTGGAGAAGAGAGTAGCAAACACGGAAAGAAGAAAGGTAGAATAAAAAATCCTTGACGTTGAACCAATATTGAGAATATTGGTGTGAACTAATTTTTTAACATTTTTATCTATAAATACACATCTAGAGTTGATATAGGCAAATATGTGGGCATGTGTGCATGGTTATACAAACACCTATCCTCCAGTTCTGTCTGCAGGAACCACAGCATAATGATACCCCAGGATGGATGAGTAGAACTACCATCTGTGTATCAGTTTCTAACTTTAGTTTCCCAATAAAAGAAACCAAAGTTCTTAGAGAAATGACTGATTCCAGATCTAGGTTAAGAGAAGTATTAAGTTATACCTAGAATATCACTTTTGTACCAGAAGAAAGGCCATGATCAAAGAATAAGAGGTATCATTATGCTATAATGTCAAAGGACACAGAATTCAGTATAAGGTTGTTTCTATCACCAAATGTGAGACAAACTGGTACATATAAATAAATAGTGAAAATAACACACCATGATCCATTGGATCCTGAATTTCTGCAGGATGCAAATGAGAAGACTGAGTAAATTTAAATGGGGTATATAGACTAAATGATGGTATGATATCAACGTTAATTCCTTAATTCTGATAATCCTTTTGTGGTTATGAAGACCATGCCCTTGTTTTAAGAAAATGTAGACTACTCTAGAATGGTCAAGAAAAAATGATCCATATAATTATATACAGAAAATGATAAGGCCAATGTGGCATAATGTTAACAATCTGAGAACCTGGTAAAAGGTATAAAAAGGTTTTGTTTTATTCTTACTACTTTTCTGTAAATTTGAATTCATCTTAAAATAAAAGTTTAACAAAGAAAATAAACAAAAATACAGTATAGGTCTGGTGCTCATATAAAAAGCCTCTAACTCAGTTTACTTGTGATTGGTTTGTTAGCAGGCTGCAATCTACATACAACTAAATCTTTTCTGTATTTCTGCATTAATTTACAAGGTGAGCTTAGGAAAGTTTGTGAAAGCCTGTATTTGAAACCAAGCAAAATATTTTAATCTGACTTTAACAGAAATGAAAAGTAAAATTTGTTATTTTACTTTGAAGTATCTTTATGACATTGAATAAGCCTGATGACTCATTGATACACATTTCAAAACAAAAAGTCAAGAGTAGCTCCTGGTTCCTCATTAGTAATATATAATGTTAAAAAGATATAGTGCAGATATACAAAATGGGGGACTCCTTTGATATATTGAACTACTGTTCAGAGTTTGAGGATGCTTTGAATGATGTTAAGAAACTAAAACCCTAAGGTCAAAAGTGAAGAAGAGCTTTCTTTGGAGTGTAAGAGATTAAAGATTTTTTTTTTCGGGAAGTCAAATCATTAGACACTGATTCCTATGCCATGTATTGCCTTTATCTCTACCTATAGTATGTCATGATAATTATTATTCACAGATTGTCCCTGAGTTATCAAGGAATGCTCTATCCCATCTACATATTTATTTCACAGGCAGATAGATGTATATGATTTATAGTTCAAACAATATTCAGGAAGTATTTTAAATTTAAATATCCCAGAAATACCATAGTAACATTTATTATAAGTTTAAAATGATAGAATAGACTGCAAACAAAAGATAATTACTAATTTTACATATTTATTATGTAACATGAGACATGGTCCAAGTTAAAACTTCCATTTAGAATTTAAGTAATCAAAAAAAATAGAATATAAGTAATAAAGCAATGTAAAAATAAATACCCATTTGCAAAGGATGATACGTGTGCTAAAAAGTTGGAAGCAGGTATATTTGTGAAATTAATTATGAGATTCTCACTTTGTGAGTTTTTTAAAAATATTTCTCCTATTTTCAACAATGTGAAGTTTCACTATGTGGTCAGATAATAGCTATTATACCTACATTAGTAAATACATAATATTCTAATGTCTTTAGCTACCCAGAAAAAATTTTTGACTAGAAGTCTTATTCCCTAAGATTTCTAGAACATTAAGGCTTTACTGTGTGGAACATTATTGATTATTGAAATAGAATATTGCACATTGAAACTGCATGCTATTTAATCCTTAGGATTAAAACTGAAAGAACGGTCAATAATTTATTTAGCCAAAATCTTCAATAGAGAAAAACTCTACAAAGGTGTATACCAATATTATCAGTAATCAGCCTAGTCTTGAGTGGATAGAGTTCAAGCATGGTTTTCCAAAATTCCCACTGGAAAAAAATGTGGGACATCTTGAATTTCTTTTCTTTCCTTTTCTTTTCTTTCCTTTTCTTTTCTTTTCTTTTCTTTTCTTTTCTTTTCTTTTCTTTTCCTTTCTTCTCTTTTCTTTTCTTTTCTTTTTTTTCCTTTCCTTTCCTTTATCCTTTCCTTTCCTTTCCTTTCCTTTCCTTTCCTTTCCTTTCCTTTCCTTTCCTTTCCTTTCCTTTCCTTTCCTTTCCTTTCCTTTCTTTCCTTTCCTTTCCTTTTCTTTTCTTTTCTTTTCTTTTCTTTTCTTTTCTTTTCTTTTTCCTTTCCTTTCCTTTCCTTTATCCTTTCCTTTCCTTTCCTTTCCTTTCCTTTCCTTTCCTTTCCTTTCCTTTCCTTTCCTTTCCTTTTCTCTTCTCTTCCCTTCCCTTCCCTTCCCTTCATACAAAGTTAAGTGGGTCACTGTATAAATTGGCCATCACCTGGTGACTTGTTTTCTCCCTTCAGTTTTTCTGCCACTGTTCCTCTATTTGCCATCTTTTCTCTATCCAAAATGAATTATAATTTTATTCCTCATCTTGCTATTCAAATCTCTTTGAATATCAAATATTGTCCAACAGAAGTCAGTTTCTGCCATTCTATACCCATTCCTCAGTCTTTCTATTCTTCAGGAGCTATCTCCTGAATTCATTCATTTCAGGATACTATTCTGAAAAGGAAAGAGAAGGGGTAGGGGGAGAAGAGGAAGAGGAAGAAATAGAAGGAGGAGGATGAGCAGAGGAAGAAGAGGAGGAATAGAGGAGAGAAGGGGAGGAGAAGGAGGGAGAACAACTCCCCCCTCTTCATTTCTAGTTTGTTCTTAGTTTGCTTTCCCAGTCTTTTATTCCCTACTAGATTTTGAGGGCCTTAGAGGACCAACTGTGCTTGATATTTGTATCAACTCTCTCCATATCACCTAGCATAATGCTTTTTACATGGTAGATATTCAATAAATATTGGTTTTGTTATAGAAATGATCTGCATGGTTATCATATAAAAGGATCTGGTTTAAATGCGATATTATATTTTGAAAAATTATAATTAAAATTAAGTTATTTTCTAAGAACATTAGTAAAATATATGGAGATCAAATTTAAATTTTCAAGAGAATTAAGATTTTTATTTAGAAACTGGATTATTTCTGTTGTCAATGTAAAATAACAGTTAAAATCCTCTCATGCTAGAAATATACTTTTTTTTTTTTAAAGATTTTATTTCTTTATTTCACAGAGAGAAACACAGCCAGAGAGGGAACACAAGCAGGGGGAGTGAGAGAGGGAGAAGCAGGCTTCCCACCAAGCAGGAAGCCTGATGCAAGGCTTGATCCCGGGTCTCCAAGATCATGACCTGAGCTGAAGGCAGTGGCCCAACCAACTGAGCCACCCAGGTGCCCTTGAAAATACACTTTGATGGCAGCATGCATATATACATTTGACAGTATAAAGTATTTATAAAAACAAAATTCTACTAACCAGATTTGAAGATCTAACTGGCTTTATTAAGCTATTCAAAAATGGGGCAGCATCCCACCTACCAAGTAGATTAGAGTTCCAAGGAGTTGTACAAAATGTAAAGATTTTACAGGAAAGAGGGTGAGCGGGGGAGGTTATTAGCAAAACAAAAGAAAAGATTGTATCAGCCAAGGTCACCTTCCTTTTAGGGTAGGGGCAGGGAGTCTTATGCAAATTATCTCATCTTCCTTTGTGGGATGAAAAGGGCAATGTGACAGATGAACTCATTGGTGCTGACCAGAAATCCTGACTGACTGGTAAGAATCCATTCCTGGAGGACATTGAAACTGCAGTTAGGTATTAAGCCCTGATTTGGTTACTCGGTCTGACATAAGTGATTCCATTTTCAGCCTGTGGTTTCCTTTTTAATACAAGGCAAAGCAAGCTCATTCTTAAAAACTAAATAAGTGACATCTTAATAATATTTCTAATAAAGGGAATATGATAGCCACACATATGCTTGATACATGTAGTTAGGAGGCCTTATGAATATATGATTTGTATGGACACAGAAAATACTCATTTCAAACAGTGTAAGGACTATTCTATTAAGAAGTAAGGCCCATCATTAAGCAAAATAAAGAATGGATGAATATAAGAAATTTTAGAAATATTCTCAAAATGCAAATCTACTTGAATAATTTAAGGATCTTCACAGTCTCATCCCTTAAGACATTAAGAACTGAATTGAAGATGAGATTATTTATTATCTTTTTAGTAAAAAAAAAAGTGTCATTTAAAGGAGTAAGTCCAGATGATCTTAATTAGGCCAATGTAATTTCTATGATACCTCCATTTTATTTCCAGATGTTTCGATTTTCAACTGAATTACTTCTGGCAAATGAACTGTGAAGCTACTGGTGCTATTTACTTATTTATTAATTTAGTCATTTATATATCTATTCATTTATTTTACTTTTAGTTGAATAATGAGTTTTGACAATAATTTTTGACAAGTTATGTAAAAACATGACACATACATTTGCAAATATATATCACTAGATGCAACTGTAGGTCCAGTGTTGGAACTGAGGAAGAAACTGGTGCATTTCGTTGAGCCAGCTAAAGCTAAGACAGCAGGCTTTATTTCAATTTAAATAAAACCTGAAGGTATTGCTGCAGAAAGCTGGCTTAGGCTGGCTGGCATTCTGCCTGGAAGAGAATCTTTGATAGTGTTCTTCTTTAGACTATATTTGCTTCACCAGTTTTTCTTAGTTAACATTAAAAATTTAATTCTCCAAACAGTATAATTCATCAGGATTTTGCAATTGTTTCATCCGCCTCCTCTTTTCTACATTTTATAAGGCATTTCATTCAAATCAAGATGCTTGAATTTACAAAATGAATAATCTACATTTTGCTGACAGTTTTCCTTTCTAAATTCAATATGATATTGTCATTCAGAACTTAGAAACCGCATTTAATTATATGCTGCTGCAGAACTCTGAGCTCAGACTAGTAAATATTCCTAAAACCTAAAGGGGACATTTTAAAAATGTGTTTCTTAACTTTATTTTCATGTAAGTTTTCAGAGGCTGGGGATTATCAGTCAAAGTGAAAGGTGGATTAAGAAGCATTTGTAAGTTCTGATGTGCTTATGATAAAAACAGTCTGCTTTACATCTGCTTTATAGGAATAAGTACTCCCTCCATAATATTGCCCAGAACATGTAAAGGAAAAAAAAAAATCTCAAATGGACTAGGTTTTCACTTCTTACATGTTTCGTGCTTTTGCATTTTCATGTCCTGTCATCTGAGCACAGTAATTTCCCCACACCCCCTGGGTGTAAATTTCCTCAGAGCTGCTGAGACTCACCATGCATTTCACCAAGATCTCTTTCTAAGTATCTTCCCGGGAGATCACTAATAGATATTAATACATCTGAAAGCAAAGTCATTGAGTTTATTTTTTTGTGAGTATCTACTGGTGATTTCACAAGGCCTGGAAATTTATTAAACAGATCTTTTGGTCATTCAGAATGATTTCTCTCCTCAATTCTCTTTGACCCACTTTTGGGATAACAGTTGCCCATTTTATCAAGTGTGCTAGGGATAAGAACCATCAGAGTGCACATTTTTCATATTTGTTATGCATATAGGGGTCTCATCCAGTTTTGAAAGAAAAGCCTTAAGTTGAAAAATTAAAATGACCTCTTGGTATCTCAAGTTTTACCCAGTAACTTGTGTTTCTGCAATCAGAGTTAGGTTTTGCCGCCTTTTTTTAGCCGGGTAAGTTTTCAATATAACAATTGCTAACTTACTATATACTGAAGGTAATTTCCTTTTAGATATTGCATTAATTAAATTCCCTTGCCTCATTCAATTACCAGGCTTCTTTGCAATTTTTTAAAAATATATGCAGCAAAGGTTTAGTCACCTTTTATTATGTGCAGGGTATTATGCTTTGGTGCTGTGATAGATACACTCTTAATTACTATGCTTTTTTTTTTTTTTTTTTTTTTTTTTTTTCCCAAGTGAGCTAGTAGAAATGTGAGAGAAGCCAAGAATTTTCATGTGTTGCTTTATAATTTTGTTTGGTTGTGGTTTTGGTTTTCCTAGCAGTGAGAGACCACTCATCTCCTTAAACTGAATGGTCAAGGTCACGAATAATACTCTGCAACAACAATGACAATAAAAAGTATTTCTTACAGGAAAAAAAGTATTAGAGATTGCAGGCTAAATGCAGAACTTTCTTGCTAGGTTATAAATATGGGTAACATATACAACACAGACTTTTATAATCATTTGGTGTCAACAAATAAGGATTTGTTATAATTTAAAACTTAATCATCGAATGAAACCAAACGCTGGCAACCGAATTAAAATAAAAGAAGATATTGAGATTCTATCTGATAGGATAGTCTTTTCATCATCTTTTTAATAAGCCTCACAAATTACCTATCACTGTTTTTAAATGGTAAACATTATAGATAGGTTCCCTTAAAGGCATTACCAGAACAAAGCATTTCAGTATACGTAATTTATTTGGAAACATGGCAAGGGATTAGGGAAGTGAGAAAAACTTTTACTCTGCAGAAGATACTAAAAAGAAACCCACAGCATGATAAAAAATATTTACAGAACATATATTTCCTAAGGGATTTTATCCAAACAATACAAAAGACACTTACAACTTGCCAATAAGAGGAACAGTGAGTGCTCCAATTTAAAAATGGATATAAGTATTTGAATAGACATTGCCCCAAAGATATATCAATTATCAATAAGCTCATGACAAGACTCTCAACATTATTAGTCATTAGGGAAACACAAATCAAAGCCACTTTATAAGCACTAGGATTGTTACAATCATAGAGACAGACCATAACAAATGTTGGCAATAATGTGGAGAATTTGATCCTCTCATGTGTTGCTGAGGGTAATGCAAAAAAAAGTGCAACCACTTAAGAAAACCATTGGGCCATCCTCAACCTGTTAAACGTAAGCTTACTGCATAACACATCAATTCTACTCTGAGGTATATATTGAAGAGCAATGAAAACATGAATCCACACAATAGCTTGGACACAAATGTTCATAGAAACATTATTCACAATAGTCAAAAAGTAGAAACAACTCAAGTGTCCATCAACTGCTGAATGGATAAATAAAATGTGTTAGGTATACTCTATAATTAAATATGACTTGGAAATAACAGAAAATGAAATTTGGACACATGCTACTAAACAACTGGATCTTGAAACATGCTAAGTCAAAGAAACAAGTCACAAAAAGATCACCTACTGCATCCTTCCATTTTCATGAAATATTAGAAATTGACAGAAACAGAAATTCAATCACTGTTTGCCTAGGGCTGGGGCAGTAGGAAAAATGGGAAGTGACTGCATTAAGTACCAAAATGTTCCAGAATTAGATTGTGTTGATGATTGTTCTACTTTGTAGATAAACTATTAAAATTAGAAACAAGCAAACAAAAATCACCAAATCATATACTTTAAGCAAATGAATGATATTTTATAAACATTATACCTCAATAATGTTTTTGATTTTGGTTTTTGGTTTTGGTTTTAAATAATTATGAGTAAATAATAGCAATCATTACCTTCAAATTTAGTTAAACCTAAAATAATACATTAGGCATTAATATAAAAAAAAACCTTGTTCTTAGTGGCTTGTGATTAAGCATTATTTATAGTAGTCTCCTTATTTAGAGAACTAAGGTTTAAAGCATTAAAACATAAGTACATTTCTAAATATCTGAACAATTTCATGTAAAAGTCCCATCATTTCTAACTGGATCCTTTAATAAACTGATACACTTGCATTAATGGAGATCCTGTGCAATCCAGGGAACTGTCAAAGAGAGTGGTTTGCTAGGTTTGCTATTATTTTCTAAGGGAAATAAGGAAATGGCCAGCATTAGACTAAAGTAGGATCACACATTATCATAATCTGCCCTCAACATATAGAAGGGTATAGGGACATCAAAAGCTGCACTGTTTCTTCCTTGGTCAATACATTTCCAAGGTGTCTTTATCTGATATTTTCAGATACTAGAGCCTTAAATAACCACGTTAACTGTGGTTATTTTTGCCAAAAAAAAAAAACCTTGGCAGGTTGGCTGCTGAACACAGATTTTATTTTCACTGGAATCTTATGCAAATATTATCTATGCCAGGAGTTAAATAATCATCAAGCATCCATTAGACTAAGCAAGTCTACAATGTATTTTACAAAATGAAATCTAAAACTCTGGTAAATCTAACATTCTATCAGTGTGTTAAAAATCACACTCCTTCAGGCAAAGATCACTAATTTGGTCTCCTTCTAAACCTGACAGCTAAGGCTTTGGGACATGAAGAGATGGGTACTAGCTGAAACCCAAGGCTGCCTAATACATTTCTAATCTGAAGCCAAGTGCCTAAAACTACATCATGAACAATAAGTAGAAGAAAAACTGCAAGTCTAACCTCCTTAGAAACTTTTTCTCTCTCTCTCTCTTTTTTTTTTCAGGGACTCCCACAATCTTACCCAATAATAAATGCAAATGAGCTGATGAAAAACATCATATGCAAACTTGGAGTTTCATTTTTAGAACTGCAAACTGGGTGCCTGGGTGGCTCAGTGGGTAAAGCCTTTGCCTTCGGCTCAGGTCATGCTCCGCAGGGACCCTGCTTCCTCCTCTCTCTCTGCCTGCCTCTCTGCCTACTTGTGATCTCTCTCTCTGCTCTCTGTCAAATAAATAAATAAAATCTTTTAAAAAAATTTTAGAACTGAAAAACTTTGAAAAAGATAGTTGCCTCTGCATAAAAGAAAATTCATTTTTTTCTTTTTTATTTTGATGTTCTGCAACTAGTAAGCAAAATTACTTACATAATTAAATCAAATATTTGCATTAACATCAAAAAGTAAAGTCATATATGCAATGAGTAATTTTAAAAAATTCTAATTACACAGTGGAATTTAATTGGTTCTCTGTAATAACAAACATATAGCTTCTTCAAGTAGTCACTTTGCTTCAGTTCACTAAAATACACCATGTTCAATAAAAAAAATTGATTCCAATCTGAAAATAGCCTCAATTATCCTGCAATATTATGTCCGACAACATATATAAGGCAATGCTTCTTAACCAATATAATAGGATGACAGAAAAGAAATTACACAGAACTTAACAGGCTTTCGCAAGTGTTTATTTATATCTGCTTCATTCCCTATAAAGGGTTTGTGTGTCTAATCAGAAGGAGCTTGTGTGTGGGCAAGGAGTGTTGATGAAGTACACATTTTAAAATGAGAAATAAAACAGAGATATAGTAAAGATATAATATTTGGGGCAGGTTGGCTGCTGAACACAGATTTTATTTTCACTGGAATCTTATGCAAATATTATCTATGCCAGGAGTTAATCATCAAGCATCCATTAGACAAATCAGGTGTCAGGGAAAGCTTTCAGTAACACCTTGGCAACCCTAGAAATCATTTTTTTATCAGATTTGGTAGAAATAGATCCTGTCAGCACTTACCTTTCAGCTCTATAACTGAAATAGTGTTCTTCTGGAAAGAAACTTCAATTGGCCATGTTGCTTGAAATGTAATAGTAACGAGACTTTTCTTTCTTAAAGTGCAATTTCTAGACATTGAATTTGGCAAACTTGCATTAACTTCCAGCTATGCCACAAAGTGCCTGAATAATATTGAACCGTTTTCTGATGTCTCAACTCCTTAGTTTTCTCTCCTACAAATGGTGACAATATCTGTTTCATCTGGAACAAATATAATAGTGTGAATACCAAAAAAAAAAAAAAGTAACTATATGAACTATTGGTGTAGGTTATGAGAATAATTTACATTTATATAACGATTTACTTTCTGCAAATTGATTTCATATGTATCCTCAAAGCAACTACAGGAGCTCTAAAGTTGAGACTGATAGTAGAAGACTTGCTATAGCCCACATGACATAAGAGAACAATAGAGAGGACACTTATCTGCCAGTCATGTAATAATAAATTATCACTTGTATCGTCTTAGAGTCTATAATACATTTTGTATACA
Source organism: Spilogale gracilis (assembly GCA_004023965.1). Lineage (NCBI taxonomy): Eukaryota > Metazoa > Chordata > Mammalia > Carnivora > Mephitidae > Spilogale > Spilogale gracilis. The sequence goes on from PITA01012850.1 coordinate 40,314, forward strand.
TATCATATATTTAATTACCTCAAGAGCTCTGAGAAAACTTTTAATATCTCCACTTGTAGGTAATAATAATTATTGACATATACTTATAACAAGGCATTCTAAACATGGTGCGTAGGCAGGTCTTAACTATTTTTATTAGATAAGAAATGAATGGAGTATGCACTATAATTTCTCCTATTTGCAGATGAGGAACCAAAGTAAAGAGATACTAACTAACTTGATTAAAGTCATCCATTTGATAAATGGCAGATGCTAAATCCTGGGCTCATACTCTTATGTTTTTCAAGATGAAGCTAAGACTCAAGCGACAACATCTCATATGGGCTCCTTAGTTAGTCAGTATCAAAGGTCTATAATCTTTATTTTGGACTATTTTGCTTTTCTTGAAAGTAAAGTGCATGTGTGTGTGTAATGTTGTCATTAAAATGAGAAATAGGGTGCCTTGGTGGCTCAGTGGGTTAAAGCCTCTGCCTTCAGTTCAGGTCATGATCTCAGGGTCCTGGGATTGAGGCCCATATCAGGCTCTGCTCAGCAGGGAGCCTGCTTCCTACTCTCCCTCTGCCTGCCTCTCTGCCTACTTGTGATCTCTCTGTCAAATAAATAAATAAAATCTTAAAAAAATAAAATAGAATGCTCTTCCATCTTTTTGCATCTTTTTAATTTCTTTCATGAGTGTTCTGTAGTTCCTCAAGTACAGATCCTTGACTTCTTTGATTAGGTTTATTCCTAAGTGTCTTATGGTTTTTGGTACTGTAGTAAATGGAATCGATTCTCTGATTGCCCTTTCTGAATTTTCATTGTTAGTGTATAAAAATGCAACTGATTTCTGTGCATTGATTTTGTATCCTGCCACATTACCGAATTATTGTATGAGTTCTAGTAGTTTGGGGCTAGAGTCTTTTGGGTTTCCATATAGAGTATCATGTTATCTGCAAAGAGAGAGAGTTTGACTTCTTCTTTGTCAAGCTGAATACCTTTTATTTCTTTCTGTTGTCTGATTGCTGTTGCTAGGACTTCTAACACTATGTTGAACAGTAGTGGTGAGAGTGGGCATCCTTGTCTTGTTCCTGATCTCAGAGGGAAGGCTGTCAGTTTTTCCCCATTCAGAATGATATTCATTCTGGGTTTTTCATAGATAGGTTTTATGAGGTTGGGGAATGTTCCCTCTATCCCTATACTTTGAAGAGTTTTAATCAAGAACGGATATTGTATTTTGCCAAAAGCCTTTTCTGCATCAATTTAGAGTACCATGTGGTTCTTCTCTCCTCTCTTATTGATTCGTTATATCACGTTGATTGATTTGTGAGTGTTGAACCACCCTTGCATCCCAGGGATAAATTCCACCTGGTCATGGTGGATAATCTTTTTAATGTATTGTTGGATCCTGTAAGCAAGGATCTTGTTGAGAATCTTGGCATCCATATTCATCAGATATATTGGTTGGAAATTCTCCTTTTTGATGGGGTCTTTGTCTGGTTTGGGGATTAGTGTAATGCTGGATTCATAGAAAGAGTCTGGAAGTTTTCCTTCTGTTTCCTATTTTTTGAAAGAGCTTCAGGAGAGTAGGTGTTATTTCTTCTTTGAATGTTTGGTTGAATTCCCCAGATAATCTGTCTGGTCCTGGACTCTTGTTTTGGGGGAGGATTTTGGTCACTGCTTCAATCTCATGGATCGGATGTTTATTCTGCCCAGAAAATCTATACTTTCAATGCCATTCTGATCAAAATTCCAGCAACATTCTCCAAAGTGTTTGAACAAATAATCCTAAAATTTATATGAAACCAAAAAAGACCCCGAATCACTGAGGAATTGTTGAAGAAGAAAAAAAAAAGCCAGGGGCATCTTGTTACCTGACTTCAGGTTTTATGACAAAGCTGTGATTACCAAGATAGCATGGTACTGGCACAAAAACAGAGAAATAGACCAATGGAACAGAGTAGAGAGTCCAGATATGAACCCACAAATCTATGGTCAAATCATCTTCAACAAAGCAGGAAAAAATATCCAGTGGGACAAAGACAGCCTCTTCAATAAATGGTACTGGAAAAATTGGACAGCTATCTATAGAGGAATGAAACTAGACCATTCTCTTACACCACATACAAAGGCAAACTCGAAATGGATGAAATACCTCAACGTGAAGCAGGAATCCATCAAAATCCTGGAAAAGAACATAGGCAGTAACCTGTTTGACATCAGCCACAGCAACTTCTTTCAAGACACATCTCCAAAGGCAAAGGAAACAAAAGCAAAAATGAACTTTTGGGACTTCATCAAAATAAAAAGCTTCTGTACAGCAAAGGAAACAGTCAACAAAACAAAGAGGCAACCCACGGAATGGGACAGGATATTTGCAAATGGCACTACAGACAAAGGGCTGGTATCCAAGATCTATAAAGAACTACTCAAACTCAACATCCAAAAAGAATATGAACACATTACAAAATGGGCAAGAGACATAAAGAGGCACTTCTCCACAGAAGATAAACAAATGGCTAACAGACACATGAAAAAATGTTCAGCGTCACTAGCTATCAGGGAACTTCTAATCAAAACCACACTGAGATACCACCTTACACCAGTCAGAATGGCCAAAGTTAACAAGACAGGAAACAACAAGTGTTGGAGAGGCTGCAGAGAAAGGGGAACCCTCTTACACTGTTGGTGGGAATGCAAGTTGGTGCACCACTTTGGAAAACAGTGTGGAGAGTCCTTTAAAAATTAAAAATAGAACTACCCTATGACCCTGCATTGCACTTCTGGGCATTTACCCCAAAGATACAGAGGTAATGAAAAGAAAGGCCATATGTACCCCAATATTCATAGCAGCAGTAGCCACAATTGCCAAAGTGTGGAAAGAGCCAAGGTGCCCTTCAACAGATGAATGGATAAAGAAGATGTGGTACATATAGACAATGGAATACTATGCCTCCATCAGAATGGATGAATATCCAAATTTTGTAGCAACATGGACTGGATTGGAAGAGATTATGCTGAGTGAAATAAGCCAATTAGAAAAGTCAAGTATCACATGGTTTCACTTACTTGTGTTGCATAAGGTAATATAAAGGACAGTAGAAGAAGGAAAGGAAATGGGAATTAGGGTAATTCAGGGAGAGAAATGAAACATGAGACTTTGGACACAGAAACAAACTGAGGGACTTGGAGCGAGGGAGTAGGGGGTTGGGAGAGCCTGGTGGTGGGTACTGAGGGCACCTATTGCATGGAGCACTGGGTGTGGGGCATGGGCAATGAATATTGGAACACTGAAAAAATAAAATAAATTTAAAGTAAAAAAAAGGAAACATAAATAAAATAAAATGAGAATTAAAGGGGCAGTGAAATGGCTAGAGAGATATAATTATAATAAAAATGAAATATATATTTATCTTTGCAGAAATCATATAGCCTCACTTTTTCAAATATGCTATATCTTCTCTCTATTACAATATTAAAATGTAAAGTAAAATATCTAAAAATCAGTATCTCCCAGAAAATGTAATGTTTCAAGTTTAGTTTATACCCCTTGACTGTTTTCTATATCAACCTTTTTTGTTTTTTTAAACTGGAAAATCATGCCATTTTTCTTGCTTCTAGCTACTGGTTTAGCAGTAGGTGCTTCTGTGTAATATACCTGTATTTAATATTAAAGTATTTTCCAAAAAGTGTAAATAATTTTAACAAAAGAAGATATTCTTATCAGACTCTTCAATATTCTTATATTAAAGTAATTGTTTTTAAATGTTCAACATGTACCTGATCCAAAATGCATACAACTACAAGAATATGGTGATATTCATTTAAAAATAAATAAATATAGGCACTCTCGTTGGAAGCAATATTAGTATATCACTTGAAGAATGTTCCACTTAAAATTCTGTTTTACCAAGTTGGTTGATTTAATCCTGTTTTATATTCAGATAAACTAGCTGTTATTTATTGCATGAATACTAGCTCTTCCACAAGCAAATATAATTCACTTTTTTGACTTTCCCCTTGGTTGGCTATTCCACAGATATTGAAGAGTCAGGAATAGAAATAGGCCAATCTAAATACAGATAATATAGACTGAACTAAAATTTTAAAGTTATTTCATAATGGAATGCAAAAAAAAATCTGCTGAGATGATATTTGTTTTCTTCTCAGAGGAGCTATTCCTGTTAAAGTCTCACCCCGATTTTACCGTTTTCCTCCAGTGGAATAGGTAGCTAAGAGGTCAGATATGTCACTTTACCTATGAAGATGTCTTTGATTTACAGAATAAAGGTAATAAGACAGAGAGTATTGTTTTTCGAGAAAGGTGTATGTAATAGCTTATTATGTTCAACAGTTTAGATTCAAGTGGTAGAAGAACTCAGAAATCCCAAGCAAATCTTTGGAGGACACTCTCATGGTCATAAGGGGTTGCTTTCAGTAGATCCTATAAATCATATGTGCAAAGCTTGGTCTTCAAAGCTTTTGAAGCTAAAAACAAATGAACCTCTTTTCTGGCTCATTTTCTGGAAATAGGATAAAAAAAAGTACTGGCTATTTTTGCTTAAAGATTGAGTAGGTAGGAAAAGCAAGACTGAGTAGGTAGGAAAGCAAGATTTAGTAGTTAGGAAGCTTGTGAAGCACACAAGCTTCTTTCTATCACTTTTTAATAGACATCAAGTCCTTTCTTCACCTCTATGAAGTCCTCCCTCTACTCTCTTCATGATAAATGTCATTGTAAAAGGTATAAAGTGGAGACTGGCATCAATCTTGTTATTCCCGGTTTTGGAGAGGCATAGATATAAACAAGTTAGAGGAAGTTATGAGAAGACCTCTGTTTGCTAAACCAAAGCAAGGTATCTTCTATCCTGGTGAGGAATTACAACCCAGATCTTGGCTTCTATAAGGAAGGATTCATGAGTCTGGAAGGCAAAATGATTCTTTCAAACTAGTAAGGCATGAAGGCTGGAGACCATTGGTATCCATACTAGACCTGATCCTATTTCCAGAGTGAATTGACAGATATGGAGCATCCAGGAGCTGTAAAATATAGATTGCAAAAGTACAAAAAGTGGTTTTCTGCCTAGAATTTTCTGTATAGATAGCACAGACTATAAAGTAACAAAATGTCTATATGGCCAGGCCACTATCGACAGTGCACTACACATCACAGGTAAGTTGTTTTCCACCTTCTTGGTCAGATCAACCTTTACTTGTAGTTCAAAATTCTTGTTTAGATGTTGCAGTGAGTTGAATAGTGTCTTCCTTCAATCCATGTCCACCAGGTCAGAATTCGGCTTATTTGGTCATAGGGTCTTTGCAGATGTAATCAGTTAAGATGAGGTCATAATAGATTTGGCAGGTGTGGGGTTGGGAGAGTAAATCCATTGACTGATGTCTTTACAAGAAGTGGAAAAAACAGATGGAGATACACCTAGGGAAGGGAGACATGTGAAGGTAGAAGCAGATTGTAATGAAGCAGGTACAAACCAAGAAATGCCAAAGATTGTGGCAAGACAACCAAAAGTAGGAAGGGGCAAAGAAGGATTCTTCCCTAATTCCTGCAGGGGGAGCATGACTCTTGATTTTGGATTTGGGGCCTCCAGAACTGAGAAAACAACCTTCTGTTGTTTTAAGGCATCTATTTTGTAGTAATTTGTTACAGCAGTCCTAGGAAACTACTACAGATATCATGTCAAATCCTCAGGAAAGTCTTCTCTGACTGCCTTGTGCTTTGACTCACCACTCCAGCTAACCTAGAAGTTTCCATGCTATATTGTACTCTTTCTTAAATATCATTTTAAAGTAAATTCTTCATTTATTCGACTTTTTCTTCATAAAACAGTAAGATATTTAAGGTCAAATATTTTATTTACCTTTACATACCCAGAACTTAGGTTGGAGATGGAAATTTAAGTAAACACTTACAGAATGAATGACTGATTTTTTTTTATTATAATTGAATCATTAACTACATTATTTGATAGTTTTCTACATATATCCAATGAGATGAGCACTATTTCATTTAATTAGTAATAAATATCATCACCTCTATATACAACAATAATTTATTGAACTAGGTGCCAAGAATATTGTAAATCAGACATGATCCCTGAGATAATCTAATGGAATGCATACAAAAGAAAGAAGAAAGGAGGGAAATGTGGGAGGGAGTAGCGGGAGGAAGAGAGGAAGGAAAGAAAGAAGGAAGAAGAGAAGGGTGAGAGGGAGTAGGGAGAAGAAGGAAGGAAGGGAGGAAAGAGAGAAGGAAGGAAAGGAAGGAGGGAAAGAAAGAGGGAGGGAGGATGGAGGGAGAAAGAAAGAAAAAGAGAGAGAGAAAAGAAAGAGAATGAGCCTAGAGAGAAGAGGAAACCTGCTCTAAGATTCAAACTAAGGTCAGAAGGATTCTAAAATTTTGCTTTCAACTACTTGGATATAATGTCTTTGCCCAGGAAAGAGCATTTTTTTTTCCTATGTGAATTTCCATCATGTTTGGAAAGGGAGTGCCAGTACTGACTACTCTGTACTGACAATAGGTTTCAAGTTTGACTCAACTTTATCCATGTATGATGGTTCACAAACTGTGGTGTGCATGATAATCACCAGAGATTTTTTGGAACCACATCGAAGAGGTCTGGGTTGAGATCCAAAGATGCATCTTTTCCATAGCCATTGCAGAAACTTTAATTTCAGCTATGCCTTTGAGAAGCACTGTTTCACAGAATTCTAAAGACATTTTCAAAGGAAAATGTGATTTTTGTTCCCATTTATGTATCTTTGTTCATATCTTTCCCATACCATGGAATGTGCTATCAGTATTTCCTCTACCAATACTGAAAGATGTTCTTCAAATTCATGTTTGAATCTCACAAAATTTCCTGACCATTTCATATCATACCAATCACCTCTGCTCTGACTGCACAGGACTTACTATGCGGTTGCTATTTCATTCAATTTTACTATTTTTTGTTGTATGTTTACCTCCATTTAGATGGCCAAGCACTTTTTGATGCATGTAGTTGACATTAAATATTTCACTTTAAATAGAAGTGTATGGAAACTAATTTTGAGAGACCACAAGCAAAGAGTTTGCCACAACAAATATTTCTTGATACAAATATTTATATCAAGTTTGTAAAACAAGTTTGTAAAAATTGTCCTAACAAAGTGTGTGTGTGGGTGTATTGTGTGTGTGTGTGTGTGTGTGTGTGTGTGTGTGTGTGTATACAAGGATTGCAAAGCATTATAATTAGTGTTGTGACTGTTCAAAATTTTTCTTGGAAAACTTGATATTCATGCATAATATTCTTTTGCCTGAGGAGCTTATTAAGGCCAAGTAATGTAACTGTATGTGCTCAGAGTGTTTCCAATTGCATATATACAACTAAAGACCATAGTAACAGAGGGTTTCATTAGTTCATATTGGCATTATAGGTAAAAAAGAGAGTGTTTTTAAAAAAACTTGGTAAGACTGATTTCTTCATAAATGGCCTGCAGCACAACCCCCTTTTAAATGAATTACTAATAGCATAAAATGTGTTGACTATTGCATCAAAACGGAATTCAGAAATGTGGAGTTCATTGACATTAATGAGTGACAAAGGTGGGGAAAACTTTTCTAATCCAGAAATTTATACTGTTCTCTATATATCTACCATTCAGTCAGTCAGTCCTCCTGAAACTTGATTTAAAAAATTGATTTTGCTTTTGCACTTTTAAATACAAATAATGATCTCCTTTTGCTTTCCACCCACAGCTGCAGATCCCACCTGGATTAATCTAGTGATTTATTGAAAATGAGCACATTGATCTTCCTTTACCCTTCCGTTCTTGGCTCTGTAGAGGTACTCCTGGACCCAACTTTAGCAGCAGTATCTGATATTTAAAACCCTATAGAGACTGAGCCTCCCCGGTTGAAAATAAATTGCTGCTCATTTTGGTCAAGCTCAATTGGTTTTCTAGAACAGGGCTAAGCTTGATGGTGATGTCATGACCACTCAGTTCCTGGTGGAAGAAATTGATTGATTGGTCTTGCTCAGAATGTCAGAAGAGCAATGCACAGAGCGCAAGACATGAGCCACAGTGGGATTCCTGGGTTGACTTTGTGGTGAGATTTAAAATCCCTGGCAAAAAAGAAAACATGACAGTTGTGATGATAAGTGCCTCTGTAGGGTGGCTTCTTCAGTTGTAGCATGTCATGTCACAGAAACACTCTAAACAGCATGTATCAGGTAAAATAATTGCTGCTAGGTCACTTACAAAAAATTCTGAAAAGAGACTTAAAAAAGCATATCATCTTTCTTGAATACAATACACACCTATTTTTTAAAGACATTTGTCCAATTTGCATATTACTTTCTTATTATGAATGTGTAAATGAGAACATTTTAAAACACAATGGCTCACAACTAACACCTACCCAGATAATGCCATTGAAAATTTTAGTGCAGAAGTTACATCTAAGAAAAACATTGAGGGTTGCTTGTTGCCATATAGAAAGCAAGACTCATTTATTATTTCATTCTATCACTTATTGATGTATTCAACACTATCAAGTGAAAGACAACCATAGAGCTTGGGGCCACAATGGTGAATCAAGTATTTCTCATCATCAAAGAGTTAGTTAACTATATACTGAGTAGATTAAATGCAGTTTGATGAATGCTATAATACAGATAGGAACAAGTTACCATGGCACACATATGAAGAAAGTTCCAGTGTTGACTACCACTGAGTATAAATCTCTTTGAGGAGTACCTCACAAAGGCTAGAGTAGGAGATGGAGTCAGAGAAAGCTTTTTCTTTCATGCCTACTTCAATGTCATCATTTAATGTACTACATAACACTGTACATTTGCTGGATTAATTAGCCTCAAATTTTGTTAATTATTCCAAGAGTTTCATTTCAGTCTGATATCAACAGAATATTTTCCTTCCTTCTTACAAGATACTAAGATAGTACAATCAGGTCTTAATTCATGCCATACACTCATTCAAAGCAAGGCCATGACTTTTCATCATCACAGAAAGTATTCCAAGCAATTAAGGTGGACATTAACATCTGTCATCACCTGGCTGCTATTATCCTCTTCAGGCATTTCTAACCTCTTCACTTGGAGCTTTAGACCCAAAGATTGCCAAGTTGCTTGTACTTGATGAATATGTCACACAGCTTCATGTTATCATGACCTTCATATGTTATTTTCTCTGACTGGGGGGCCCTTTGCTTAGTTGGTAGAAGCTAATAAATATGATCTTATTCATCATTCACTCTACAGAATGTTCTCCAATGCCTCCAAGAATAGTTAATCTTTCCCCCTCAGTGTTTAGCTCCCTTTGGGTATTGTACTACTAAGGTAACTTAGTAGTTACCTTAGTAGTTACTTTCCCATTCATTAAAATACAGTTGATCTTCATTATGTATCGATTCTGTATTTGCAAGTTTACCTACTCACCAAAAATTTACTTGCCACTCCCATACTCATGGCACATTTATAGTCATTATGTGTGGAATAATGAAATACTTGAATCGCTCAATGCAAGTGTTCCCAATTGAGGTAAAGCAAGGCACACACTGCCTTCTTGTATCAGCTCTCATACTGTAAAGGGTCTTTTTCTTAACCTTATTTGGTGACACATTTTTACACTTTTGTGTTTTAATTGGTGATTTTTACTATTTAAAATGGCCGCCAAATGTAGTACCAAAGTGCTGTCTAGTGTTTCTAAGCATAAGAAGGCTCTGATGTGCCTTATGAAGAAAATACATGTGCTAGATAAACTCCTTTCAGGCATGAGTTATGGTACTATTGGTCATGAGTTCAGTGTTAATGGATCAACAATATATATTACATACGGTATCTTTAGGCAAAAATTCACACAAAAAATCCAGTTTATGTCTAGTTCATTTGGCAAAAGTGTTATCAAATGAGGCTCACAGGAACCTAACCCTGTATGCTCTAATTTTTTTTTAAGATTTTATTTATTTATTTGACAGAGAGAAACACAGCCAGAGAGGGAACACAGCAGGGGGATGAGAGAGGAAGAAGCAGGCTTCCTGCTGAGCACGGAGCCTGATGCAGGGCTCGATCCCAGATCTTCAGATCATGACCTGAGCCAAAGGTAGTTACTTAATCAACTGAGCCACCCAGATGCCCCCTCTATGCTCTAATTGAGTGGTCATGATGACTTATAGAACATAATCACTGCAAATAAAGAGAATTGACTATGCATGTCTTAACCACTGCTGACTCCTGAAGTGTGGCACTGTATTTTGTTCATCTTAGTGTCTTTGGGACTGCTATCATGCTTAATACTCTAGGAATTAATAGAAGACATTTATCAAATGCTTGCCTAATAGAAGGACGGATAAATGTGTTAATTAATCAAACAATAACTATAGTCCCCCCTTTTGTTGGCAGACAAAAGGGAGCCATTGAAAAATTTAAACTATTTACATGAAAAAAATCCTACTTCAAGATTAATTTGGATTCAAACTGAAAAGAGAAAAAAAATATATTTGCACTTGATATAGTTGCTCTTATGCACATGCACACACACACACATTCCATATATACATATATATATGGCTTTTAAGACTTTAGGTAGAAATTATGTACACTGAATATTAAGAAAAAGTAAGAGCCTAGATGAAATGAAAGAAATTCTAATCAGGAATTTTTAAATATCCATAGTAATTATATATCATATAGATTCCTCCCATCAAATCACATACCAAGAGGCAGAGCCAGAAGAGAAATTCAGGTTTCCTTCCTAGTAGTCCAGTTTTTTGCATTTAAAATACTTTAGGCTGTCACAGACCACAAAACTAAAACAAAACAAAACAAAACAAAACAAAACAAAAAACCCATAGGTCCAACTTTGCATACTATCTTTTACTGTCTGAATATAGAATAGGGTTCCCCAGTGAGAAGAGAGATGAGGGTAAAATTATGACCATAGGGAGGCCAACTTTCTCCTTAACACCGATATCCTTCTGGTTTTCATCATGCTCATGCAGCAGAGGCAGCAAAGGCAAAAGTTCCTTGTGGACTCTGATTTCCAAAACCCACAACTAGATAAAGCAATGATGGCAATATGGAGCTCATTCATTTGTTCTTTAGAAATGGAAGAGGGACAGGAATATTCATCTCCCAGAACATTGTGAGTATTATTGCTGTCTCAGTGGTAACAGAAACTTCTTTGTGAGAGCTTGGTCTTCCCTAGCTACACAGAAGCTCCCCCCAACCCCACACCTAAACAGAAGTGCTGTTGGCCAATAATATCAGGATACCTCAGGTAGTTCTGCTCTTACATTTCTCCAGGTTGATATTGTCCTACAACTACAATTCAGTTGAATTTTGAATGACAGAAATTGTTTGAAGATATAATTTGGCAATCAGCATTTGCTGTTTGTCACAAAAATCAATCAATTAATCCATCATTCAAATACAAAGAATGTTATTCTGCATCTCCCATGTACACAGGAAAGTATATGGAAGAGTATAAAGAAATTTAACTCCCACCTATTTTTCACTCACTGCTGAGTTGGAACTAGATTTATTTGACAGTGGTAGACTTATCTGGATGCTGTTTAAAAGAGAAAAGACTGTGTATTATAAAAGTGATATTTGTAGAAATATGTTAATAACATTTATTTTGTTTATTAGGACTTTAAAATCTTTTGAGGAGTGGTGGACACACACCTCAGCCTACAACTATGTTCTAGATAGTCAATAAATGTATGCTGAGGAAATAAACAAAACTAGTGTTTTCTAAAAATATCAGAAAATCATAATTCCAATGAGCTCTAATTCAAAGATGGGAAGAATACATTTGAAACCCAAAAGTATTATAAATGGAAGGGGACTGAAGATCACATACTTCATGAGTTTGCTTTTAAATTTGTGACACTTCTATTCTTAACCTCTGTTACAAGCTGAGTGCAGCCATCTTATAGTGAATGTCTGTTGAAGTGGCTACATGCCCCAATCCTACTTTTCTACAAGCTGCCTTTCCTTCCCCTCTAAATCAGAGTTAACAAAGGTAGGGTCCCGGAGGGGTGCCTGGGTGGGTCAGTTGGTTAAGCATCTCCCTTCAGCTCAGGTCATGATCCCAGGGTCCTGGGATTGAGCTCTGTGTTGGGCTGCCTGCTCACTGGGGAGCCTGATTCTTCCTGTCTTCCCTGCTTGTGTGCTCTCTCTCACTACCTCTGTCTCTCTCTCAAATAAAAAAAAAAATCTTAAAAATAAAAAAGTAGGCTCCTGGTTACAAAGCATTATCTTGTGCCTCCAGCCCTACAATAGTTGTTTCAACCAAGGGTAGCTAATTTGTCCATACCAAGCTAATGAGTTCCTTCCTTGCAAGATTTCAGATTGAGACTATACGATTTCAACTTTAGGTAATGCATACTGTACTTGAAAGGAGCATGTGTATATCTCATATCTTTCAGCCATATAAAGCAACATATAGCATAGCATATAAAGAGAACTAGAATGTAGGTCAAAAAGGAAAGAAAGTAACTGCCAGAGGGGACAGAAGGATGCGAATTAGATATGTCTTCTTTCTAGTTCCTGAGAGTGCCTCTGGTTCCATAAAACAAAACGGAACAAAACAAAACAAGACAAGATGAACAAAAGAAAATACCCTCAATTATATATTTCCTTTTGCTTAAGCTAGTTTTAGAGCTTCTTGAGAAGTAATATTAATTGCCAGGAGCCGGCCCTGGCAGAGATGTGGGTCCCGAACCGCGGGATGTCTGGCGGGCGAAATAATGACACGGACACGGAAATCTAATGCAAGCTGATAGACCTGAGGTCAGTCAGGAGAGACCTATGAAGCAGGCTCAGGCGCATGTTCTGGCTTTTAGCATTGGCTCTCTAGCTCTAGCTCTCTAGCTCTGGCTTTGGCCCTCTTGCTCTACTTCTCTCTCCTCTTCCGTCTCTCTACTCTCTGTCTGCTTGTATTTCTGCTGCTTTCTTTGCTTCGTTGCTTCTGTCTCTCTTAGCAGGCTCTCTGATTCTTGTTGCTCTCCTCAAAGCCTCTCTTGCTCTCTTGCAGTTTTCCAGCTCTCTAGCTCTCTCCTCCAAAGCTTTCTCTTGACTGGCAGGGGCCCCAGTCTTTTATTATTCAAAAGTGAGGAAGTTGGGTGGTGCAGTTAAATCTTTAACTGCTTTTGCACCCACCCTAGAGACAGGATTAGTATTGTTACTGCAGGGTACAGGGTACAGAGTGATTGCTTAAACTCACAGAAGTTGAGACCATTGAGGCACAGGGATCAAGAAATACAGATAAGAGATACAGAGATATGATTACTGGGAAGAGGATTAAATGGAACTACGTCTTGATAAGCACACGAAGGACATATTGCCCTGACCCACAGGGTAAGTGGCTTTTCGGATTCTAGGTGGGGAAAGCCCCTCTGGGCTTTCATTCACATTCACAGGTACCTCCACCAGAATTTCTGGTGGCGTGGAGGGAAGGGTGGATCATGCACCATCCTGGACAATTAATGGCATAAACTTCTGAGCCACAATTCTAGGAATATGAATTCTCCTCTGCTACCATTTTGTACCTGTTTACTTTTTAGTATCTGACTATAAAAGAGAAATAATAAAGTAGCACAATTTATATATTGGTAGTAAAAAATGTAGAATACATACACACCCATATATACACAGAGAATATATATATATATATATATATATACAAATAATGTATCTATATATAATTTAGATATATAGTATACAAACACCTATGCATATATATTACGTAAATACATGTATATACAATATATACATAAATATAAACATAAATAAATACATATATAGTTAAATATATTTGTATTTATTATATATTATGTGTAAACATATAAAGGTTATATGCATAGATGATAGATGATAGATAGATTACATACCTAATTTAACTTCATCACCATCTGTAAAGTAAGTACACACACACACATATCTAAAAGAGGAACAGTGCCTAATAAGTAGTATGTATTCTGTAGATATTAAGTTGGCAAAAAGAATAGATGGTCAAACAGTAGTTTTCTAGTGACCTGGGATGCTTTCAATGAGTTGCCCCACCATGAACAAGCCAAAAAAAGTGCTTCAAGGAGAGGTCATTCAACCCAGTCCCAATTTTTCTCTATGTTGTTAGACGTTATCAATTGGGCTTTTCAAATTATTCCCCTTGAGAGTTGGCACTGAGCTCAGAGGGCACACATCTGACTACCCCCACCACCTGTAAGATAGAAGAACAGGGGTGAGGCCTCTGTTCTGGAGTATACCATGAGAATGAAGCTGGGCTCTCTCATCTTTGTAATCCTCTCCAAGGGATGATAAGAGAACAAGGAAATAGGGTGCCCAATTGTGCTGACCGTCCATTTGAAAGTGTCTCCAGTAATACTTGTTTTAGGATCCTAGGGCTGCTATAGCCAAATGCCTCAAGTAGAGTGGCTTAAACAACAGAAATGTATTGTCTGACAAATTTAGGTTTAGGAGGACAAATTTAGGAGGTTAGAATTCTGAGATCAAGGTGTTCAGAAGGCTCTTTGCAAAGATACTCACTAATGATCTTTTCCAGGTCTTTCTCCTACTTTCCGCTAAGCTTCTGGCAGCCTAACTCCAGTCTCCACTTGGCCTTCTCCCTGTGTCCATGTCTACCTCTGTGTCCAGATTTTCCCTCTTTATAAAGATACTAGTCATACTAGATTGGAATCCACCTAGTGACCTTATCTTAACTTCTCATATCCAAAAATTCTGTTTACTAGTATTTACCGATAAGGTCATATCCATAGATACTGGGGGTTAGGACTTCAATATCCTTTATGGAGTACAATTCAACCCATAATACTACCTACATAATAGTCAGCCATCATTGACAAGTATTAATCATAGAAGGCAACCAGGCTAATAAGGAGAGTAGGCATTAACTTCAGGTTTTTCTATTCCCAAATTATTTTCTAGTCTGACCTGCAAGAACAAATGATTGATAGATATAGACACAGAAACAATGGAACCAAGACAATTCTCCCAGCGTTTGACTCCTTTCTGTTCTATGTAGCTGTTCTCCTTAAAGCCTAAAGGAAGCAGGATGTCACTGTTAGTTTCTATAAATATTTACATATTGAAAAAAATATATTTCAATCACTATAAGTGCTAGAAATACAAACATGAGGAAGATACATAACACCCGATCTTCAGGCACACTCATTCTGACAAAGAAAATAGATAGTTACTAGATAAATTATAATTATGATTAGTTGCTTAATGGAATTATAAACAGTATTATTGGAGTACAGAGGAACAAAATATTAAATATATCTGGGATCATAAGAAAAAGTTTTATGGTCACATCAGTATCACTCATAAATATTGAGATGGAAATAAAATGACCTTTGTGCACAGCTTTGAAAAACAAATTAAATTTCATGTGTTACAAAAGAGGATAATAATAGTATGAAATTGAAGAATATTCATTATATTATAAGTTGTGATTATTATATCCTTTTTAATATTTACATAATTAACATAATACATCACATCATTAAAAAGGTCTCACATATACTCACATACACATAGAAAATCAGATCCTATGGCTGCCCTTTTCTGGTCCTGTTCTGAAAAGAGATTTACTTATTATCATTACTATTAATAATGTGATTAGTGGTAATATCTAAATATGTCCTTTGGTTATCAACATTAGATATTATCTCTTAATATTTTACCAAGATAATTTAGAATTTACTCACTCCACCCTACCCCCCACTCCTACTATAGAAATACCATTCCATTATCACCTTTACTTCATATAACTGACTTACAACCATAGTTTAAATAACTTCCCACTTTTTAGCATGATATTATTAGTACTCCACACTTCCCTTAACCCCCCCCCCAATATCTGGTAGTTGTACTTTTACTTTTATATTTTCAAGAATAAAAATATTTATATTCTTTTTTATAATTATAATCAAACCTTCCATGAATGATCCATAGGTTGATTCTAAATGCTAAAAATGCATGACTATCATTTACATTAACACAATTATGTGATTATGGTTTACTGCAGAAACAAGTATTTTGGTATGAATGCATTAGCCTCTCTAAATTTCTAATGCCATAATCCCTGTGTTACTCAAATAGGAATTTTCAAATGGATTTTATACATTTCACTAATTGCTCAAAACCATACTGATTTAGTTTGCTTCATATTTGGACCATGATTTTCTTGCACTACTTTCGATATTTTCTTATTTTGAAATAATGTCAGACTTAGAAATGTTGAAAAGCATGCATTGAGAGTTCACATATACTGTTCCACCAACTTTGCTAATGTTAACTACTTACATAACCACAACACTGTTATCCAAATGAGGAAGTTAACTTCCTACAATACTATTAGTAAAAGTATGGACTTTTTTTGAATTTTACCAGTTTTTCTCCTCCTGTCCTTTTTCTCTTCCAGGATCCCGCATTGGATTTGGTTTTCATATCATCTTGGTCTCTCCTAATCACTGACAATTCTTCAGTCTCTCTTTGTCTTTTGTGACTGAAACTTGTAAAGAGTACTGGCAAATATTTTATGGAATGTCTCTCCATTTGGATTTGTCTTGTGATTAGGTTGTGATTTTGCGTTTTTGGCAAAAATAACATAGGATTCATATGTGTTCTCACTGACCCTCACCCTGTGGACATGATATCTGTGTGTTTCATCATAAATGATTTCAACATTTATCCCTTGTTTAAGGCAGTGTTTGGTGGGTTTCAGCACTGTAGAATTACATTTTTTTTCTTTGTAACTGATAAATATTTTGTTGGAGATATTTTTTTTTTGTAAAGATTTTCTTTATTAGACAGAGAGAAACACAGCTAAAGAGGGAACACAAGCAGGAGGAGTAAGAGAGGCCTATTTCTATAGGCCTCCCACTGAACAGAGAGCCTGATGTGGGGTTGGATGCCAGGACCCCAGGATCATGATGATTAATGACTGAGCCACCCAGGCGCCCCTTGTTGGAGATCTTTTGTGGACATACAAATATTCCATCTCCACTCTAATTTTCAGCTACCAATTATGTACCCATCAGTGAATCTTGCTGTAATAGTTATTAATGAGATTTTGTCTAATGGTGGTTTTATAGTTTTATCATTCTTTCTACATTTAATTTTTTAAAGATTTTATTTATGTATTTATTTGAGAGAGACAGAGAGAGAGAGAGGGAGAGAGCACATGAGCAGGGTAAGCAGCAGTCTCTCTGCTGAGTAGGGAACCCAAAGTGGGCCTCAACCCCGAGACTCTGAGATCATGACTTGAGCTGAAGGCAGATGCTTAACAGACTGAGCCACCCCAACAATCCCTTCTCTACATTTATTATTTAGAATATTTTTGTATGGGAGAGCTGTCTCTTCTCCTTTGCTTAGTTACTTATTAAACTATTTATATTAGTATGGGTCCAAGGATATTTATTTTATTCTCTGGCTTAAAAAGAAATAAGACTACTATTTAATTGGCTATTCAATGTTTTCCATTTTTGGCCATTACTAGTTTCTTCTACTTGGAATTTTATGTCTTTCTGACTTGACAGTACCCTTTTTCTAGCCCTTGCTATTTTTTAGCCTAGGAAGATGTTCCAAACATATCTGTTAATTTCTCATACTTGCCCTAGCCATGGGATTTACTTTTCTCCAAAGAAAGTTGGATCATTTTATTATGTACTTGGGTCTATAGACTTTCTCTTTCAATGGTCAATTTGCCCATTTATGCACTAGACGGTACCACATTGTTTTAATTATAAAGGTAAATTTTAATGTCTGGTGTGGTTATTGCCTGTTTATAGCTGTTCTTTTTTAGTGTTTTACTAGGCTAACATAGCATGGTTGATTTTTCATATATGCTTTAGTATCAAATTGTTTGACTTCATAAAAGAATGGATGATATTTTTACTGTGGCCAGAATGAATTTCTGTATTAACAACAAGAACTAATATCTTTGTAATGTAGAACTGTCACAGTTAAAAATCCAGAATATATGTCCCATTATCTCAAACCTACTTTTTTGAGTTTCAGAAGTATTCCTAAAATTTTTTCTTATAGAAATTTTATGTCAATTTATTCTTTAGTATTTAATATTCTTTTTTACTATGGTAAATGAGGCTTTTGGTAGTTAGCTGATTATTGTTTGTATGTAAGAAGACTATTGATTTTTCTTTGTTAATTTTAGACCCTATGTGTTTTTTTTCTGAATTCTTGTTTTAGTTCTTTTATTATTGATTTTTGGGGGTTTTTCAGGTATACTGTCATAGAGTCAAACAAAGATTGATTGACTTTTTCATAGCCATTTTATCTTACTAGTTGGTTTCTCTTGTCTCATTGCATTGACTATTGCCTCTAGTATAAAGTTGAATAGTACAGTGTCATCTGTTGTCACATTCAATGGTTTTTAGCTTCAGTTCTATAGTGTCTGATATCAGGATCTCTATCATTTCTCTGTTCTGATTTGTATTTGCCTAGTATATATAGCTTTCCTTCCTTTTCTGAATCACTTTGTTTTAAGTATATCTCTTATGCACAGCATACAGTTTGGTCTTATTTTGTGAGCAATTTTTTTTTTCTTAACTAGGTGAGTTAGTTCATATTTGGATATATTAATATAAATATATGAACATATGGCAGATAAATCTAACATGAACTCTTTCATTATATTTTCTAATTAAATTTATGTCGTTGCATTTGTATATATAGATATTAACTCTGTTCCACTGATGTGTAAATCTTCTTTGGAGATTCCAGTCACAGAAATACAATTCCTTCTTTGCCTGTCTTCCATTTCCACTATTCTTATATCTTTTATTTTTTTCTTGTATTTGTATTCTATTTTATCAGTTTTGTTTCCTGGACTGTCATTCTGCCTTTCTTCAATATATGTTATTCAATTTTCATTTGTGTTAATTATCATTTTAGTTCTTGAAATTTATTAATTTGTGAGGTTTTTTCTTATTTCTTCCATTTCTTCTTAAAGTTCAATCCATTCTTTTATTTCTTTCTATTTTTGTCAATTTCACTTTTTAAATTTCTGATTCAAATACTTATTGGAGTACATATAATTCTGTTTGGAATGGTAGTTTACACATTTCTTCCATTTTGTTATTTTTGGGGGAGAATGAAGGAGTACATTTTCTGTGATGTATTTTTTTTCTAATTTTCTTTAATAGTCTTGTAAGCATTTCAATTTTCTTTTGTTCATTTTATGGCATTAGTGTGTATATTAAGAAATTGTAAAGCAATATGTAGTATTCCTAGTGTAAGCTTACTCTTATTTCAGTATAGCACAATCTAGACACTTTTTTCTTTTTTTTTTTCTTTTTTTTTATTGTTAGTAAAATTTTGTTTTCCAGTGTATATATGTACCACATCTTCTTTATCCATTCATCTGTTGATGGGCACCTTGGCTCTTTCCACAGTTTGGTGATTGTGGCCATTGCTGCGATGAACATTGGGGTGCATATGGCCCTTCTTTTCACTACATCTGTATCTTTGGGGTAAATGCCCAGTAGTGCAATTGCAGGGTCATAGGGTAGATCTATCTTTAATTTTTTAAGGAATCTCCACACTGTTTTCCAAAGCGGCTGCACCAGTTTACATTCCCACCAACAGTGTAAGAGGGTTCCCCTTTCTCCGCAGCCTCTCCAACACTTGTTGTTTTCTGTCTTGTTAATTTTGGCCATTCTGACTGGTGTAAGGTGGTATCTTAGAGTGGTTTTGATTTGAATTTCCCTG
>PITA01012851.1:0-59967 GCA_004023965.1 Spilogale gracilis
TTGAGTTTGCCTTTCTGTGTGGTGTAAGAAAATGGTCTAGTTTCATTCTTCTATATGTAGCTGTCCAATTCTCCCAGCACCACTTATTGAAGAGATTGTCTTTTTTCCACTGGATAATTTTTCCTGCTTTGTCAAAGATGATTTAACCATAGATTGTGGGTCCATATCTGGACTCTCTACTCTGTTGCACTGGTCTATTTCTCTGTTTTTGTGCCAGTACCAGTCTGTCTTGGTAATCACAGCTTTGTAATAAATCCTGAAGTCAGGTAATGAGATGCCCCCAGCTTTGTTTTTCTTCTTCAGCAATTCCTTAGTGATTCGGGGTCTTTTTTGGTTCCATATAAATTTCAGGATTGTTTGTTCCAACACTTTGAATAATGTTGGTGGAATTTTGATTACAATGGCATTGAAAGTATAGATTGCTCTGGGCAGTATAGACATTTTAACAATGTTTATTCTTATGATCCATGAGCATGGAATGGTCTTCCATCATTTTGTATCTTCTTCAATTTCTTTCATGAGTGTTCTGTAGTTCCACAAGTACAGATTCTTAACTTCCTTGGTTAGGTTTATTCTTAAGTATCTTATGGATTTTGGTGCTATAGTAAACGGAATCGATTCTCTGATTTCCCTTTCTATTTTTTTGTTGCTAGTGTATAAGAATGCAACTGATTTCTGTGCATTGATTTTGTCTCCTGCCACATTACCAAATTGCTGTATGAGTTATAGTAGTTTGGGGGTAGAGTCTTTTGGGTTTTCCACATAGAGAATCATGTCATCTGCAAAGAGAGAGAGTTTGACTTCTTCTTTGGCAAAATGAATACTTTTATTTCTTTCTGTTTTCTCATTGCTGTCGCTAGGACTTCTAACACTATGTTGAACAGTGGTGGTGAGAGTGGGCATCCTTGTCTTGTTCCTGATCTCAGAGAGAAGGCTGTCAGTTTCTCCCCATTGAGAATGATATTCGTTGTGGGTTTTTTGTAAATAGATTTTATGAGACTGAGGAATGTTCCCTCTATCCCTATACTTTGAAGTGTTTTAAACATGAACGGATGTTGTATTTTGTCAAATGCCTTTTCTGCTTCAATTGAGAGTATCATGTGTTTCCTCTCTCTTCTCTTATTGATTTGTTGCATCCCTGGGATAAAACCCACCTGGTCATGGTGGATAATCTTTTTAATGTATTGTTGGATCCTGTTAGCAAGGATCTTGTTGAGAATCTTGGCATCCATATTCATAAGAGATATTGGTCTGAAGTTCTCCTTTTAGATCGGTTCTTTGTGTGGTTTGGGGATTGGAGTAATTCTGGCTTCATAGAAAGAGTCTGGAAGTTTTCCTTCTGTTTCTATTTTTTGAAAGAGCTTCAGAAGAATAGGTGTTATTTCTTCTTTGAATGTTTGGTAGAATTCCCCAGGGAATCCGTCTGGCCCTGGACTCTTGTTTTGGGGGAGGTTTTTGATCACTGCTTCAATCTCGTTACTAGATATAGGTCTATTCAGATTGTCATGTCTTCCTGTTTCAGTCTTGGAAGTTTATAGGTTTCTAGGAATGTATCCATCTCTTCTAGGTTGTTAAACATATTGGCATATAATTGTTGATAGTAATTTATGATGATTATTTCTATTTCCTTGGTGTTAGTCATGATCTCTCCCCTTTCATTCATAATTTTATTAATTTAGGTCTTCTCCCTTTTCTTTTGGGTTAGTTCAGCCAGTGGTTTATCAATTTTATTGATTCTTTCAAAGAACCAGCTTCTAGTTTCATTGATGCGTTCTCTAATTTCTGATTCATTCATCTCTGCTCTAATCCTACTTATTTCCCGTCTTCTGTGGGGGGTTGGTTTAATTTTTTGTTGATTTTCTCGTTTTTTAAGGTGTATCAAGAGTTGGTGTATTCAGGATTTTTCAATTTTTTTGAGTGAGGCGTGGATGGCTATGTGTTTACCCCTTAGGACTGCCTTTGCTGTATACCATAGGTTTTGGATTGATGTATCTTCATTCTCATTGGTTTCCATGAAGTGTTTCAGTTCTTCTTTGGTTTCCTGGTTGATCCACAGATTCTTGAGCAGGATAGTCTTTAGCTTTCAAGTGTTTGATTTTCTTCTGAACTTTTTATGGTGATTGAGTTCCAGTTTCACGGCATTGTGGTCAAAGAATATGTAGGGAATAATCTCAGTCTTCTGGTATCGGTTGAGCCCTGACTTGTGACCTAGTATGTGCTCTATTCTGGAGAAAGTTTCATGTACACTCAAGAAGAATGAGTATTCTGCTGTTTTAGGGTGGAATGTTCTGAATGTATCTATGAGATCCATCTGGTCCAATGTGTCATTCAAGGCTCTTGTTTCTTTGTTGACTTTTTGTTTAGATGATCTGTCCATTGCTGACAGTGGTGTGTTAAGATCTCCTACAATTAATGTATTTGTATCAATATGACTCTTTATTTTGATTAACACTTGGCTTACGTAATTGGCTGCTCCCATGTTGGGGGCATAAATATTTACAATGGTTAGATCTTCTTGGTGTATAGACCCTTTAAGAATGATGTAGTATCCTTCTGTGTCTCTAACTACAGTCTTTAGATTAAAATCCAGGTTGTCTGATATGAGCATTGCTACCCCAGCTTTCTTTTGAGGTCCATTGGCATGAAAGATGGTCCTCTATCCCCTCACTTTCAATCTGGAAGTGTCTTTAGATTCAAAATGTGTCTCTTGTAAAGAGAATATGGACAGGTCATGTCATTTTATCCAGTCTGCAAACCCGTGCCTTTTTATTGGAGCATTTAGGCCATTCACTTTGAGAGTGATTATTGATAGATACATTTGTATTGACATCATGTTGGCTGTGACGTTCATGTTTCTGTAGTTTACCTCTGTAAATTTCTGTTCTGTGTCACTCTTGTGTTCATTTCTCTTTTATAGAACCCTTTTTAATATTTCTTATACTGCTGGCTTGGTGGTTGCATAATCTTTTAGACTTTGGCGGTCCTGGAAGCGCGTTATTTCTCCTTCCATTCTGAAAGTCAACCTTGCTGGATACATTATCCTTGGTTGCATATTTTTGTCATGTAATTTCCTGAATATGTCTTGCCAGCCCTTTCTGGCTTGCCAGGTTTCTGTGGAAAGGTCTGACGTTATTCCGATGGTCCTCCTACTATAGATAAGGGATTGCTTCCCCCTAGCTGCCCTTAAGACATATTCTTTGGTTTTATGATTCACGAATTTCACAATGATGTGCCTGGATGTTTTTCTGACCTCATTGATCTTGGGGGGTGTCCTCTCTGCCTCTAGGACATGAACATTAGTTTCATTCCCCAGATTTGGGAAATTTTCCTCCGTGATTTGTTCAACTATATCTTCTAGGCTTTTCTCTCTCTCAAGTCCTTCAAGGATTCCAATAATTCTGATATTGGAGCCTTTCATGGCATCATTTATTTCCCTTATTCTGTTTTCATGGGATTTTAGCTGTTTGCTCCAAGTCTTCTCTTGCTTCTCCTTCCTAATCCATCTGTCTTCTAAATCACTGATATGATCTTCAGCTTCACTTACTCTAGCTGTTAGCGCATTTAAATTAGATTGCATCTCATCTAAAGCCTTTCTAACCTCAGCTTTCAGTTCTGTTATTAGGGATTCCATTTTGAGACTAATGTTCTTTTCCAAATTAGCCATTGCTTGGCTGATTGCTGCCCTGAATTCCATTTCTGTCATATTGTTTATGTTCATTTCCAGTAATTCTGTGACCGGGGTTGTGGTCTCTGGGTTCTTCTTCTGTTGATTGTTCCTCCTCTGAGTCATTATGGCGAGGAGTGGTTGAGGGGGTGTATAGCTAAATATATCAGTCACTATCCAGGTGAATTGGTCACCGGAAGGTTTTGGAGCAACCAGAATTCACCACTGAAAAGGAAGAAGAAAGAAAAAAAGAGAAGGAGAGAAAGAAAGCAAGAAAAGAAAACCCTGCCAGAGTGGGGCCCAGTGGTAGGATTTATATGGTACAAAACTACTACAGGGTAAAGAAAAAGACGATCAAGAGTAAATGAAGAGATCAAAAAGCTAAGTCCAACCTGCATGACATCCAAGACCAGTATTTATATAATACAAAGGCAAACACAATTACACAGAAACACTGACAGACTAGGGTGGGAAGGTGAGGGCAAGCACTCCTTGTGGGCAAGGAGAGTATTTCAGATCCTCCCAAGTTTGTCTTGTTATTATTGTTGGGGAGCCCACTTTCTAAAGATATAGGGAGATTAGAACTGGTTGTATATAGGGGTAGTATTGAATAGGGATGCAGGATTACCTTGAAGCTTATAACTATATGTATATTTAAAAGAAAAAATGAAATAAGAGAGAGAAAGGGAAAAAAACAGATAAAACAAAGAAAGGAGAGGCACCACAAAAAACAGAAAAGACAGATATGTGTTTGAAAAAATTTCAAGGTAAAAAATTGTTATGGAGTGTTGTATTAAGTATCACGTTGTGATAAAAAGTGGGTTAAAAATTAAAAGAACAAAAACTGTGGGAATGAATTTTTAAGTTTAAAGTAGAAACTTTAAAAGTAAAAACAGAAAAAAGTTAAAAAAGCAAATAAGGTGAAAAACTGTATCAATAAAGTGTACAGCTTTTGGGGCAATACCTGGAGTTTAACATATTGGCTTTTCCCTGATGTTGGGGTTTTACTGTTTGGGTGTTGTCCTCTTGTGCTTCTGGCTAACTTTCTGGGGGCAGGGCCTGCCGTGCTGTTTTTCATTCCCTTCTACCTGGGCTGCATCTCTCCGCCCCCTTCCTAGGGACTCCATGGTCACCAGGTTGTCAGAATTTAATTCTCTAGAGGGTTTGTTCTTTTGCGGCTTTTTGCAGCTGTTCAGGAAGTCAGGTTGGAGCAAGATGTCTGTGCCCAGACCTCCTTCCCAGAGAGACCACCTAATTAGCAACCTTCTGGATGATGCAGGGGGCCCAACAGTCTCTCCATGTACCCTCTCCCTTGGCCGCCTGTCACAGCCAGGTGGGCGCAGACTCTGGTTTCATTCCTGTCCAAAGCCCCCCGCTTGCCATTTTGCTCCCATGCCATGGAAACCACAACTGATTTTGGGTTGTGCAAACTTGTCTGTGCCCAGGGAGTCTGTGGTGATCCCCACGCAGGAGGTACTGAGGTTCCACGGCCCCACACGTCACACTCAAGTCTGCAAAATTGCCTTCCCTGGGGTGTCTGTGCATGGCCCACAGGGTGGAGAGAAGCAGCAGAGGAAAGAAAAAAAAAAAAAAAAAGGAAAAAAGCAGCAGAAAAATTGACTCCGCTCCACCGGCTTCCCCGCATTCCCTCGCACATCACCGGGGCGCACTTTCTCTCCGCAGATCTATATCCCCATTTCCCCGGCTGCTCCTCAGGCACTCCGTTTCTGTTGGCTTTGAATCACACCATAACCTGCTTTTGTTCCCCAAACACAGAGCACTTTAGTGCTGGGGTATTGCTTTCCAATGGGTCACCTCTGCGGTCTTCCTCCCCCATGCCCCTTGTCTTTGGATATCCCTCTGATCACTCTCACTCCACTCTACTTCTTTGCTGATGCTCTTTGTCACCTGTAGTGATCTAGAAGTGTGAAATATTACATTTCAGGCTGATTTCATGGGTGCTCACAGTGTGTCTGTAGTGTTTTTTTGCAGGAATTGAGCTCACTTCAGGGGACTCTCCAAAATGGGGTCACCTGGCCTTCCGCTATCTTCCTCTCTCCTGTTTTATATGTTTATAACATTAATCGTATTGGAGAAAAGTAGGATAGGCTGTAAAATAAGGGGATGTAAGCATCCTCCTTATTTTTTACTTCAACCAAACATTCTGAGTATATTTATTGAATATTCTCTTCTACTTTGTGAACACTTTTCTCTGCTTGTCTATTTTCCTCTATGAATGCTGCAAGTTTTTGCATATATAGGAAATGAGGAACAGGAGGCTCAAATGATACTTTCCGGTGACTGTTTTTAGTGTCTCAAAGATAGTCACTGAATGTTTATTTTATAAACATCACGGTTTATTTTCACACATATGCATATATGAAATGAGGAACCTCTTATTTTAAAGTTACCTTTTTAAAAAAAGGAACTTGAAAAAATGAAGGCAATTTGTAGGTTGCATAAACTTTCCTCAGGAAGAAGGGAAGAGCTTCCTGCATCCAGGGAACATCAATGATGAGTGAGTGTAAGTGGATTCTGATGGAAGAAAGCAATTGCTGCCCCAATAATAAAATCACTATAAAATCTTTCCTCTAAGAATTTTTTTAAAGATTTTATTTATTTATTAGACAGAGAGAAACACAGCTAGGAAGAGAACACAAGCAGGGGGGTGAGAGAGGGAGTAGCAGGCTTCCTCCCGAGCAGCGAGACCAATGCCGGGCTCAAACCCAAGATTCTGGGATCATGACCTGAGCTGAAGGCAGCTGCTTAAAGACTGAGCCACCCATGCACCCCTCCTCTAAGATTTTTTTCAAGTTTTTATTTTATTTATTTATTTGTTTGCTTATAGTAAGACTCGGGGGATGAATGAAATCTCTCCCCCAGTGAGGAAAAATAGCCAGTAACTTAAACTTTGATAGTGTGGAAGGTTTGTGTACTAATCGATTTTGGTATAATGATAACATTGAGAGTGAATAAGTATAATGTCAAGTCCCACTAATGTTCTTCATGTAAGTTTCTTCTTCATAGAGCTTGCAAAGATTTCTGACCTGGAAAGAAATTTATTTTTACCTTTTTCCACTAAGGATAGCAGAGTAAACTTGAAAGAAAAAGTAACTTCACTTAGCAATAAATTTTCTACACAAATTTTAATTTTCTTTACCTCATGGTTTGTATATTTTTTAAGAAGTTATTGTGTCACTGTAGATCTAGGGTTAAATTTATATCTTAGTACAGTTTTTATACAATTTTATGGTTTATGATGTTTGGAATCTCTATCATCTAACTGCCATTTATTTGTAGCTACATGAATTTTAAGAATAGAACCCTGAAAATTAATGATGATTTTCTTAAAAATTACCCTATCCTTTTCAGTAATGCAAGTACAACACAAGTAAACACTATGTATATATAAGCAAATACTAAATATTGTCTTTGTATTACTTTGTTACCAGACTGTAAGCTTTAGGAAACCCAAGGAACTATTTTTATTAATTTGTTATAAAAAGTTTAAAAAAGCATCTAGTAGAATGTCATGTAGATTTTGTACATGAGAAACTTATTGGTTTTTAATGAAAAAGAATATTCAATATCTGAAAAGTTAACACAAAGGATCATATTCTCCAATTAGATTCACACAAATCATAGATCTTACCTAATATCAAACTTTACTAATAATTTCAAAGGTTTTGGCAATCAAGTGCAGATGAAAGAGGGACAGGTCTGGGACACCTACTCCCTAGTCCAGAATCATAGATCAAATATCCAAGTGAGGTTTTGTGGAGTTACTTATATGGCAGAAAGAATGTTTCAGCCACGAAACACCTTCATTTTATATTCCAACAATGACATTTTTCAAAGGGAACCATGTTCATAAATCCATTGATTTTTTATTTTATTTTTCAAATCAATCCTTAATCAGGGACAGCTATTAAAATTTCTATAGTTAAGGGCCCTCCTCCTAGAAAGTATTATTACTTTATTTTCTTAGAGGTCGAGTTTCTATATTGGTAAGAACAGACAGAGTTACCTCCCATCTCTTTCCCTGGAGAAAAGTCAGTTGCTTTAATTCCTCCTTCTCACCTGTTCTATTTTCAGCATTTACTGGGAAGGATACTCTATTGGAATGAAATGGTAAACCCAGTCTCCTAGATTTTCCATTTCTTTTTGTTTTGTTTTGTTTTGTTTTTTGCTCCTTTTTCTATTTCTCTTTGTTTAAAAAAAATGCTTTTTAAGAAAAAGTTTATCTGATTGAGATTGCAGTTATTTTTGATTCTTCTATGTTTGGAATGTTGCAAAACATAGTTTTGAGGCAAGGGATAGAAGATTATTTTGCTTTTCTTGGATGTTATCTCTTTGTTTCCTTTTATTTTTCACATAAGGCAAAGTTTCAAGAATTAAAATTTTTGAAAATCAGGAAGTTCATAGTTAAAGGAAAAAAAGATAACATTGTGTGTCAACCAGACTAAAAAAATAATTTTGAAAAAAGTTTTCTGGATATATGATATGAGAGATGAGCCAGTTATTTAGCTTCATATATCATATTTAAAATCATATTTACTTGTTTTGTTGTTTGGTTCCATTTTCTATTTATGCAAAATTACTTATACTGGAGTGATGATTAGAATAGAGTGTATGTTTTCTTCTTCTAGTTATACTCTATGTACTTTATTATATATTTTACTGAATATAAAATACCTGGTCTTAAGATATTTTGGATATAGGTTTATTTCTGTAAAAAGTCTATTCCTTTTATACTTCATTTCTCCCGCTTAGTATCTTCAAAAGTACACTAGAAAAATTCCCATAAGAGAAAAGACATATAAGAAAACCCGAATCTAACATTTTGTATGTTTTGTTTGATTTGTATGTTCTCCTGCTGTTTTACAAATAGACTGTGTCATTTCTACCCTCAAATTTCAGTGTTTTACTCACATGAGTCCCTCAACCAGTGGAGCTATTTCTTCTCTCTCACTTGTTCATATTAAGAGGAAAAGAAGTTCCATATTCCCCATTCCACCCCAACATATTACCACCCCAACATATTACCTGGCTTCCTTAGGTATAATTGAACTCCATCTTCTTTAAAGCATCGGGCTCTCTGCTTGGCAGGGAGGCTGCCTCCTCCTCTCTCTCTGCCTACTTGTGATCTCTCTCTCTGCCAAATAAATAAATAAATAAATAAATAAATAAATAAATAAATAAATAAAATCTTTAAAAAAAAACAGTCTATAGTTCAATAATGGCTAACATTTCTGGCTCTTATTATATGTCAAGTGCTGTTCTAACCGCTTTACATATTTAAATATTTTAACCCTCATAGAACTAGATACGCTTACACCCTTATGCAAGCAAGAAAACTGAAATATAGGGAAATTAAGTAACTTGCCAAATCACACTACTAGAAAGCTGATAGTCTACATTTAAGCATAGGTCCTCTGGACCCAGAGCCTGTGTTTTTAAAGCACACTGTGTTCTGTAAACCTGTAGGTGATTCATGGAATTCTTGAATTTATCTGTGGTTATTTCATATATGCTACTTGTACCACCTGAATGGAGGTATTAGCTCTTTAAAATTAAGACTGTGTCATACAGGATTTATCAGTTCTCTTGAAAGATGGTGGAGGGGTGGGGAGTGGTTAGAAGTAATTTAATTCAACCTCCTTGCTTTACAGATTTATTGAAGTAACTTAATAGTAAATGGATTAAAAAAGTTTACTTGTTCAAAATCATGACAGAAAATTTACTGGAGCATAGACTGAAGTGCTATTATTTTTTTGTATTGTTTTGTGTTTTATGTTATTTTGTTTTACACAGCAAAGACAGGCCAGTCTACATTCAGAGTTGAAATGTAAATCCTCATGGACCTAAGACAGGATACCAAAGAGAGTTGTATTCATATTCTTTGTTCTGTAAGGTTGAACAAGTATCTACACTTTTGAGAGCTAGATGTCAGTAGGCTTTAACACAGTAATTTTCAAGATAGCAAAAGTATTGGAAAACCGTATCAGCGATTGAAAAGCTGAGGGGGCAAAGCTGCCTCCCAGCTGCAGTATTAGTCTTCAGAATCTTAGTCCACAATACTTTCTATTACTCATGCCAAGTCTACGTGTGCTACTCTCACTGGGAATGTGCTGGTACACTCATACCAGGATAAAATAAATATTTTCCAAATGATGAGAGTTAATAGTATTAGTATCACTGCTTTCATATTATACTCACTCTTTATCAAAATTAGAAGAAATAGGGGCATCTGCATGGCTCAGTCGGTTAAACGTCGTCTGCCTTCTGATCCAGTTGTGATCCCAGGTTCCTAGGATCCAACCAGAGCTAGGCACTTTGCACAGCAGGCAATCTGCTTCTCCCTCTGCTACTCCCCCCTGCTCAAGTGCTCTCTCTCTCTCTCTCTCTCTCTCTCTGTCAAATAAATAAATAAAATCTTTTACAAAATTAGGAGAAATATTATAAATCAAATATTCTGTTTAATAGGGAGATAGCACATACTCATCTTTCTGGGCCATGAAGCTTCTAAAAAAAACCTAAGATTCTAATAAGGTAGATTTTGCAATTTTATTTTTATGGTTATAATTATGAATAATCATAGTGTTACACTTATAAACAAATGCAAAGCCCTATAGTTCCTCCAGATGGAAAGAATAATGGCTAATATTTATTAGATGCTACTACATGCTAAGTAAACTTTTAAGTGCTATGTGTGTGGACTCATATAATCTTCAACAAAACAAGATAGAGTCTATCATTCTCATTTTACAGAGGCGGAAATTAAGGAATAGCAAGCTGACATAAAATTCCCACATTGATATCGAATACATGGTGACAAATCTGGGATATGAAACCAAGCAGTCTTGATTCCAGAATTTACACCCTTAATTACTACACTGTATGGTCCCCAAATAGAATGAAATAGACTGGATGCATAATTATGCTGCAGAAACAAGGGTTACCAGATTTTAATGACTTTAACATAGTTTACTGATGGATTGATTGCTCACTTATGCTATACATATTTTGCTGGCCAGCAGGCACCTGCCTGCCCTCCCTCTAACACTCAAGTTGATGGAATAATGTTTATATTTTTAGGTTATGTTGCAGCCTTTGAAGGAGAGAGTAAGTCACAAAGTGCACATTAGATCTTAAATTTCCATACAGAAGTGGCCCATAACACTTGTCACGTTTTGTTGGTCAAAACAAAATGAGTCATGTGGTCATAGGTAAGGGGACGGTGAGGGCCTACCAACTATAGGCCCAGAAGTAGGAAAACCATGAAAAACTGGCAAACAGCACCAATGCCTGTTATTTTACTTTTTCTGAATCAATCTGCTTTTTTTTTTTTTTTTTAAGATTTTATTTATTTGACAGAGAGAAACACAGCCAGAGAGGGAACACAAGCAGGGGGAGTGAGAGAGGGAGAAGCAGGCTTCCCGCAGAGCAGGGAGCCTGATGTGGGACTCGATCCCAGGTCTCCAGGATCATGACCTGAGCCGAAGGCAGTTGCTTAACCAACTGAGTCACCCAGGTGCCCCTGAATCAATCTGCTTTTAATTAAAATTTAAAAGTTGTCATTTGGTAAATATGCTGACATAAAAATATTTTGATTCCATTGGTTTTTGAGAAAAACCTAATTTAAATGTTTGTAAGCCTGTAAGTGAATGCCTTCTCTTTAAAATGTCATGTGTACATAATGCTATCTCAATTTTTAACAGACAATATAAACATATTACACCATATTCTTCAGATATGTTTCAGTCACTTCACTAGTTTTTCAAACATTTCTATTTTTATAAAAATATTTCTGCTTATAATCAACAGTCTACTGAGTTGCCCAGGCTTTGCTGATATTATCGAGTCTTATTTCAACTTACTGTACTATTTTTATGATAAATGATTATACCCATATTTTATTTAAGGCTGCTTGACAGTATATTTCTATTGTACTTGTCAGAAAAATTCATGGTGACAGTGTTATTCTAAAAACAATTTCTAGCTATTTACCTCCTTACAACCTTATCATTAGACACGTTTTTCTTCTATAAATATCTCTAAGAGATTTTAAGTGATAAGTATAACATTTTAAATGTGTGAACAAAATGACTTTCTTGTTCCGAAACAATATGTTATGCTTGATCCAGCAAGAGATAATTTGTACCAACCAAAACAAATAGATTTCGTGTAAGTTTTCTCCCTTCTAATTTAATGTTAAATCCTTCCCATATTATCTCCTAAATCATGTATTATATTTTCAACCTTTATAATATAAAATGCAGTCACATTCAATTTCCATAGTACACATTTTACATTTTTTTATTTAATGAAAAAATTTTCTACTAGAATTTTAATTTGTAAGCAAATTAAGCTTTATCTTTCTAAATTTCTTTTACCTAAGTATAAAGTGACATCCTTGGCATTATTTACTTCTGGTCCATTATTAATTTGCTGATTCTACTATACTAATTGATTCAAACAATTTGCCTTGTAAATAAAACAGATAGGTCAACATTCATTACATCAGTATGATAGCT
The DNA here is from genome assembly GCA_004023965.1 of Spilogale gracilis. Classification (NCBI taxonomy): domain Eukaryota; kingdom Metazoa; phylum Chordata; class Mammalia; order Carnivora; family Mephitidae; genus Spilogale; species Spilogale gracilis. The sequence goes on from PITA01012851.1 coordinate 12,202, forward strand.
AGGATTACCAAAACTATCACTTATTTTACTTTAGTCTAAATGTAATTACAATATATGTATATATATTAAATTGGGGTTTTCATGTTTTTAGGCTGATATTTTAAAACTACATTATCAGAATATAGAAAATAATTATGTAAGTTGGAATAAAGCATTAATCAAAATGCTAGAAAAACATATTTTGTGTTCTCAACATTTTATTCACATTTTTAAAAAATATTTTATTTATTTGACAGAGAGAAACACAGCTAGAGAGGGAACACAAGCAGGGGGGAGAGAGAGGGAGAAGCAGGCTTCTGGCCGAGCAGGGAGCCCAATGTGGGGCTCGATCCCTTGTCTCTGGGATCATGACCTGAGCCGAAGGCAGTCGCTTAACCAACTGAGCCACCCAGGCGCCCCATCAACATTTTATTCACATTTTTACTTTTTAAATGTTTATACAGGTTGAAAAGAAAATTTGTAAATTCAGCCTCTGTTTTACTGTTACAGTTTCAAATCTTATAATAGCATTTTAACTATACCAGTTATAAAAAGATATTAATTCCTATTGTTCATCAATAAATAATTTTCTAAGTTTTAAAACAAAGATTTTGATATTCATAAGCAATTTTTATGCATTGGAAATGACAGAAACAAAAATGAAACCACCAAATCCATAAAGAGTTTTCAGTGAGAGTTTACTGTGCCTGTAAGAACAGTTTGCACACAGAAAGTCTCAAAATTCAAACACTGCTGTGCCGCTTAGTTGCATGGATTTAGAAGATGGCTTAAAAATGAAAATGAAGTTGTTTACCTTTTACAAGGATGGCTTATTACAGAAGGGGTTTCCAGATGGCAGGGGATTGGTGGAGTATTTCATACCATTTTTAGGAAGGTGACTTAAGTTTCTTTTATAATTGTCAGAGACATTTAGAAGAAATAACCTAGGTTAAATTTCACTCATGTTTATGAAATAAGATAGATTTAGTTCTGCTTATATGGCTTAAATGGTTTTGTCTGCACAGGGAATTCTCAAGTCTAGTCTCCATTTTATTTAATTTTAACTGAAAAAAAATAGAGGTGAAATACTTAGAATATTAGGTTGAGTGTAAGTTTGATTTGTCAACCAAACTTTTCTAAGACATCATAATTTGCATGAATTGACATTATTTTAAAAATATCGCTTAGGAAGTGCTTACTAGCTTACAATGTGTTGGGCCCTGGGGCATAAAACCATATAACACCACATACCTACCAATCACAAACGAGTAGAGACTGTCAGAATAGATAGGTATAGTCACAATGCCATTTGGTGTTTGTATAATTGCCATAACAAAAATGTCCAATGTGAGATGTCATAATTTAAGGTAAGTTGAGATCTTGTATCAGTTTATTGATTTTTAGGATTATTTTACAGATTTTTGTAGAGGAAGAAAAGAAATGCTAACTTATGTAGTACCTCCGAGTATCAGACACAGGCACAATTAGTGCTTTTCAATATGTTCTGTTTACTTTTCTATATTCTTTTATTTCTATATGCAAGAAACACATTTTATGTCTGCTTATATGAGCAACTATGCTGCATAGGAACCCAGCTTAAGCCTTTTAGTCCCATCAGATATTTAAAAATGACTTCAAGTTTAATAAGAATAAAGCAATCATAAAATAGGACTGAATGAAATAAAAAGCACACAAATAAGTATTTTTAAAAATATTTTATTTATTTAATTGACAGAGAAACAGCCAGAGAGGGAACACAAGCAGGGGGAGTGGGAGAGGGAGAAGCGGGCTCCCCCTGAGCAGGGAGCCCAATGTGGGGCTTGATCCCAGGACCCTGGGATCCATGACCTGAGCCAAAAGCAGATGCTTAACGATTGAGCCACCCAGGCAGCCCAATAAGTAAGCATTTGACTTAAAAGAATATTATATTCCCAGACTGGTAAAATATGGTAACTACTAAAAACTCAGAAAACATTGTGGTAAATAGAAAGAGGATGGGGTCATGATTATAGTCACAGGGCTTCAGGGGCAGCACTGTCAGTACCCAAATGAAAGTTAAGTATCTTCCTGCAGTTATAGGTTTAGTCCTCATGTGATACACTCAGAAAAACAAATTAGTACAATGCAGTAAAGTAAATGCCATGTATTTCATACATTTGCTCATTTCACAAAATACATAATGAGTATGTTCTATGCCAGTTACCTGTGTAGGTGTTGGGCATAGGCAGTAAACAAAACAACTGTGATTTCCACTATATGGCATTTTCGTCTTATTTAGTACCCATAATAACTAAGTAGGAGGCCCTGTTGTTGTTCCTGCTCTACAGACAAAACCATGGAGGTTTAGAGAAGATAAATAACTGGCCTGATTTCACGATAAGTGCTCAGTGTCCCCAATATTAGTCTGACAACAGAGACTAGGCCGGCCCATTATCATCACACCACACCTTTCCAACAAGTACAGCGTTGGAAGAATAATTACCTGAAAGGCAAAAAGGGATGATGCTTTTGTTTCACCAAGACACTATTTGCTAAGATCCCCACAAACACTATATTTTAATTAAAAAAATTAAAGTGAAAAAGACAATATATACTTTTGATAACATTTTTTTTATATTATGTTCTGGATTTTAATTAAAAAAGTGAAAAAGACAATAGATACTTTTGATAACTTTTTTTTGTATTATGTTCTGGATTAATGCCTCAAAGATTGATTTAGTTTGAATTTCCTTTTATCATATTGCATCTACCTTTATGAACAATCACATTGAGGTCTTTTATACATATTTTTTTTTCCTGAGAGTAATTTAACTTGATGGAGACTAAAATGTATTTTTATGGTTAACTACATCTGCTGGTCATGATCCTAATGAACAAAACTGAATTATGGTGCTGCATTCTAATATCATAACCTACTAATCAAATCTAGAAATTTAACAAAGGAAAGCATCCATCTGAATCAGAAAGGCAAGGTAGAAGTCATCTGTGTTCTTTGTACAAGTTTTTGTGAAACCGTAGAGCAAAGGGCATATTTATAGTCTTTTAACAAGCATGAATGGTTATTAAAAACAGCGAGGTTTCTGCCTGCATAGCCTGGTTCTTAGGTACGGAGATAACCACTTTTAGCTGACTCCAGGGTACTCTTGAAAGCAGTATGATTGCACTGTGGAGTCTTTTTATTTGTTTATTCTACACATAATGGAAACAGAGCTGACATGCTACTCTCTTCTGCCCCACTCTCCTAGGGAACCATATGTTACATTTCCAAGTTTCATAAATATGGTTAGCATTGTTCATCACAAACAAGTATGAGGTCTGTCATTATCATTGACTTTCATTCAGTAATCATTTTTTGGGTATCTCCTCTGCACCCTGTAAACAGAGTTAGAGGGATTACACCAGAAATTTCACTCAGGATTGATGTAGATTAATGGGATGAATTATAAATGTCATCTTAATAGTAAGTCCCTGGGTGTGATTTCTTAGGAACATTGATGTCATGAATCCTAATGGCTTACCACCACACTTCAAAGGATTAATAAACTAATATCTCATCTCTCAATAGTTCGACAGTTATTTATTTAGTAAAGTATAAAAGGAAATGACAGTGTGGCCTTAACACTTAGCTTCTGGTCTAGCACTCTTGTCAAAGGAGAGGTAATAAAATCTACTTGAAAAAAAAAAAAAAAAGAGGTTTTATTTATTTATTTGAGAGAGAGAGAGAGCACCAGTGGTTGGGGAGGAGCAGAGGGACAAGCAGACTCCCAGCTGAGCACAGAGGCCTGTTCAGGGCTCGGTTCCACAACCCAAGCTGGAAACAAGAGTTGGATGCTTTACTGACTGAGCTACCCAGACACCGCTAAAATTTACTTTTGTAAAAAGTACTCAGTAATCGGGGTGCCTGGGTGGTTCAGTTGTTAAGCGTCTTCCTTCAGCTCAGGTCATGATCCCAGAGTTCCAGGATTGAGCCCCACATCAGGCTCCCTGCTGGGTGGGAGGCTTGCTTCTCCCTCTCTCACTCCCCCCGCTGTGTTCCTTCTCTAGCTGTGTTTCTCTCTATCAAATAAATAAATAAAATCTAAAAAAAAGTACTCAGTAATTAAAAAGTTTGTTAGGGAATTCTGTTGAGAAGAGAGATCTTTGGGCCAAACGGGGGAGAAGAATGCTATGAAGAGCATACCCCTTTTTTCAATAGAGAAAGTTTTAGAAAATAAAGGGTATTTTTAGTTATTTTTCTTCCTTTCATAAAATAAGAGTATGGAAGGTGGGGGTAAATTGTTCTTCTCTGTAACTTTTCATAAAGTCTACTGGCAACATATTCTATAGAAAATTCACAAGGTTTTTTAGAAATCAAATACAATTTTAAAAAGTAAGAAATATATTTTGTACATATTAATGAAGAGATGTTATAAAAAGCCATATTTTATTAAATCTTGGCATGTCCTGCAATAAGAAATAGAATTTGATGTCTGGCTTCCTACAGGCACGTTTAGAGACTTTTAGTGAGCATGGGTAATTGTAATTCGTATTCTGAATGCTTTCTAAATTTGTTATTTTCGTTTTTAATACTGCAAGTAGAAGTTAGATTTTCTGAGTAGGAAATAGTGAAGTTATTACACGTGAACTCTAATGTTTAAGCTAACTTTTCCAGTCACAGTAGGATAAATCTGTAGGGTTTCTCTGGACATTAATTATATATACACGCAGACATGCACACACACCTTGCTATAATGAGTAGGGATAAAATATAATCCCTTTTTCATGGAATATTAAGAAAAACTACAACTTAAGTCACATTTCAGAAAAATTCACCAATAAAAGAGATTTTTCATGGATGCATAAATAATCAGAGAAGATTAAAAGCACTTCACTTTTGCTGATTCTGTATGAAGGCATTTTTTAAGTGTTTATAAAAGTGGCAGAGCAAATACATGAAAAGAAAATATTAAGTCAAGTGAAGAGAGGAGAGCCAGAAAAAGAAATCTCTAGGTAACCCATATTAATTTTTATTACCACATTTACAGCAGAGATACTCAGTTAGAAGCAATTTCCCACTCACCACATTCTCTACCCATCCCCAGGGACTCTGGGCAATGTCTGGAGATATTTTTTGATAGCCACACTGGGAGATAGTACTGTAATCTAGTGGGTTGAGGCCAAGGATGCTGTTTAATAGTTCCACGGTGCACAGGACAGCTCCCCATAGGAAAAAATTATCCAGCCTTACTTGTCAGTAGAGCCAAGGTTGAGAAACCGTGCTCTAGATGGTTGTTATTAACCTGAAGTCTGTTGGTAATGAAGATGTTTTATAGCACTTTTCAGGAAAATAACAAAAGGACTTGTTTACTCTCTCAATAGTGTTACTTTCTACCTGGAGAAACACCATAACGTCATACTCCTAGACACTTCATTTCTCTAGTTTCCCCTTTTAAAACTGACTCAGAATTGGGGGGTCTCTTAGTTCAGAGTAAATTCTTCTCCAGGTTACCTCTGAACAGTTCTCAGCCCATCACTTTCTCAGGACAGTGTTTGAGTTAAGGTCTCCAGGGAAGTAAATTTTGATTACAGACTCTTTTTACGTGTGCTTCTACCTGTTCCTTTTAGGCTCCAGAATATCATATACGTATTGCATTCTAGAAACACCCTTGAGACACACACAGACAGAAATCTAATAATTCCATTTTGAGTATTTTTTCAAAGCTCTAAATTCAGGGATCACAGCAAGAAATTACTTAAATCATGTTATTTTAATATTTCCTTCTTAGAGCTATCCTGTAGTATATTGTTTTATGTTATTTTCTGTGTTTTCATGTGTAATTTCATGTTGCATATTAACATCCATATGTGTTATATTCATATATTATTCTTACCATCTAGTTAACTTTTGTTATAGTTACAAAACAAAAAATTAGTATACTAGTGATAATTTTTTATATAAACCAGAAAATTAAAACATTTGAAATAAAATTAATCATCTTATAAAATCAAGGAAAATATTTTCCAGTTTAATTTTAGCAATGCAATTCTCACTTAAAATAGTATTTCAGTATTTTTTTAAATTAAAAAATAGATTTATAGAATTAAAGTATTCTTTTCAGTGAATTTTTGCTGCTAGTAGTAATCATTCAGTAAATATTCATTGAGCATTTATTGACATGGCATTACACAAATTATCCACCCAAGAAATATTTCAGAATATACTCATATTTAAATAATAATTGAAGTTAGATAGGAAGGTAAGGAAAGGAATAGAGTACACTTCACCTGCATCCATTTTGGGATACACAAACACACGTACACACACACATTCATACATATATGTTTAATACTGTTACAAATCAATATTTATTTTATGGATCAGTTTCGAGATATATGTGTGTATATATATGTATGTACACACACATATATACACATTCACACATACGTGTGTTTAATATGGTTACAAATCTATATTTTTTAATTATATGGATAGGTGTATGTATTTATACTTAAGTATGCCATTTTTTGTAGATAAATGCATATATAGAGAGATTTGTATTGACTCACTTTTTTTTGGTTATTCATATAGGTTTCAGTGAATTATTTGGCCCTATAAACCTTCAAATAAAAAGCAATACTCCCCCCAAATCTCTCTCTTTTTTTTTTAAATGATTTTTATTTATTTCACAGAGAGAAACACAGCGAGAGAGGGAACACAAGCAGGGGGAGTGAGAGGGAGAAGCAGGCTTCCCACCGAGCAGGGAGCCTGATGTGGGACTTGATCCCAGGGCTCCAGGATCATGACTTGAGCTGAAAGCAGTCATGTGGGACTTGATCCCGGGTCTCCAGGATCATGACCTGATCCAAAAGTAGTCGCTTAACCCACTGAACCACCCAGGTGTCCCCCCCAAATCTCTTATCATCTCTAAGTCCACAGTTTTCCAGAAATCTCCTTAGCAATATGAGAATTCTGTAGAATTGTCATAACAGGGGAGGTTCTTAATTTTTTTCTTAATTGCATTTTATGCTGCTTCTCAGAAAAGTCATGTATACCCCCTATAAAGTTAGTCAATTAGTGAAAAGTTTGTTATTTTTTATTGATGAATCCTTTCACTGAGTCATGAATTTTATAACACTTCCCTTTAGTAATGTATTTTATAGACCCCATTTGAAAGCATATACTCCTACAATGTTTTACTTATTATTTATTTCATATGTGACTGCCATAAATTAAATATTCATCTTGTATTTGTAGTGTAGAATGTGCTTTTCATGCTTCAAAAGGAGAAGATTATAGAGAACTGATAATAACACTTCTATATTTGTTCTATCTCTCAAGACCACGTTTTATCATAATTAGGATGTTTTAGTAAATATTTTAATTTTATTGAATTTCAACAGTAAGTTAGCTGATTTTATAATTTATGCAATTTTTAGTTTATAGAGTTACATAATATTTCACTGAGTATTTCTTTTATGAAATATTATTGTATTTGTATAACACAAGAAGAAAGAATTCTTAACATAGTTCTTAACATAGTTCTCATCCCAAGTATCTCATAAAGTTGGTAATGTTAGTTTAATGTTATTCCATGTTAATCATACAGATAGTGCTTCCAGCTTCTCCTCAGTGTGGCACTGAATGAAAAACAAAAAATGCACAGGTAGTCTCATCACAATCTCTATGTGAATATTTGTAAACCCTAGAAAAGCAAGTTTCACCTAATGAAATGTGAAGACATTTGTAATATTTTATGATTAGTCATTGCAGATAAATGGCAACAGTCCATTTATTTAAAAATAGGAATAACAATTAGTAACCCATAAAGTGCTTGATTTTTGTTGAAACTAATATTTTGTAGAGTTGAACAGTGACTAAAATGGCAATATCAATCAGAACAAACATTTCTCTGAAGGAATAATTTAGTATGGACTCAAGAGTAAAGAGATACACACACACACACACACACACACACACACACGTTGATAGGGAGTAGGTGAGAGATAGAGAAAGGTCTGGAAAGATATATACCAATATTTCACTGTTGTTTATCTATTGGTGATAGGACTATGTGATTTCTCTATTTTAATTTTTGGCTACAGGTTTTTTCCCGTAATGAACACCTACATTTTATGATAATGGAATTAAATTTATTTTTAAAATAATAAGTGAAGATGAACAAGTTTGATAACATAAAAAGTTAAATGTGTTGTGTCCATGGCAGTCATAATTTAGTTGTTGCTGTCTCTTCCCTATCGCTAAGTCACCTTTATTCTCAATAGATCAGCTAGAGGGCTGCTGCTCAGAACCCCTCTAATGATGTCTACTATGACAATGAGTGAAATGTAAAGTCCTAACAGGGTTTGATCCACTTAACCACCCCACCCCCATTCACTTCTCTTATCTCTTGATTTTCTTCTTCACTTATACCCGCTTTATGATTACTATGTTCTTTTGTGTGCCTATTTGTAGCCCAAGGATTTTGCTTTTCTTTTCCCTTACCTGGAATTATCTTTCACCAGATACCTTCATGCTCAGTACTTTACCTGTTAGGAATTCTCATGGCCTAAATAAGTTTGTAAATATCCAGCTCATATTCTATATTTCCCTGTCTTGCTTAATTTTTCCCTTTAGCACTAGACCCAATCTAACATGTTAGTATTTTTTTATTCCCTTTCTCCCCATTTGAAATAAACTAAAAGAAGATGGGAATTTTAATCTTCTTCTTCTTTTTTTTTTTTTACATTGCTATACCCTTGAATTTTGAAGAGTAGCTGGTCACAAGCTGACACTCCCTAAGTGTCCTATGTATAAGGGATGCCAAGGGGTTGCAAGCACAAAGCTGATGTCATTTTTTAGGAGTGTCACAATTGTGTGTGTGTGTGTGTGTGTGTGTGTGTGTGTGTGTGTGTGTGTTTTAAGATTTTATTTAATTTGTAGGGGAGAAACAGTGAATAGAGGAGGAGCAGAAGGAGAAGGACAGACTCTACGCTGAGCATAGAGCATTATGTGAGGCTTGATCCCATGACCCTGTGATCATGATCTGAGCCAAAATCAAGAGTCCAACACTTAACCAGCTGAACCACTCAGGCACCCCATATCTGTGTTAGTTTGAATCCATGGTACAGAATCTGGTAGATCATTTCTAAGAGATTGCAGCAGGCAAGTATTAGCCCACAGAATAAGGCAAATTGGCAGAAGGGAATTAGGAGAACAAATGTAGGGGTGCCTGGGTGGCTAAGTTGGTTAAGCATCTGCCTTCAGCTCAGGTCATGATCCCCGGGTCATGGGATCAAGTGCAGCATTAGGCTCTGTGCTCTCATGGAACCTGTTTTTCTCCCTCCCTCTGCTTCTGCCTAAGCTTGTATAATCTATTCTCTCTCACTCACTCTTTCTCTCAAATAAATTTTTAAAAATCTTTAAACAAATGTAGACATCCTGCAACTCCAAATCCCATTAAATCAAAGTCTCAACAGTTAACACTCTCTTACAATGAGTTCCAATCTTTTCATTTTGTGGGAAATTATATTTGAATAGCATATTGAGATTAATGGACAAAGCAATTAGTAGCCAGAAGATACTGCCCCAAAAGATAGCACTCTACTGGTATCTCATCACACTGTATAAAATAAAAAAAATATAAATATATTAATATAAAATCCTCTATAAGCAATAGCCAAGTTATGGAAAGAGGCCAAATGTCCATCAAGTGATGAATAGATAGAGAGGATGTTGTGTGTATGTGTGTGTATACACACACACACACACACACACACACACATACACACACACACACAGGAATATTAGTCATCAAAAAGAATAGAATCTTGCTATTTACAACAACATGGATGGAATTAGAGTATTATGCTAAGCAAAATAAGTCAGGGAAAGACATATTGTATGATTTCATTTGTGCAATTTAAGAAACAAAGCAGTTGAATATTGGGAAAGGGAAGGAAAAGTAAGATAAAAATAGGGAGGCAAACCATAAGAAACATGGAAGGCACTTGTTGGGTGAGCACTGGGTGTTACATGTAGGTGATGAATCACTAAATTTTTCCCCTGAAACCAATACTACACTATATGTTAACCAACCTGAATGAATGGATGAATAATAAAATTCAAAATCCTTACTCTATTGTATAATTTATGACTCCTGATTGCCTTTTCAAGTTTTAAAAGTAGACCTTATTCTTCCTGCTCTCATCTGGGCCTCACTTTTATTCTTTTATTAAAGTATAGCTGATATACAATATTACATTGGTTTCAGGTATATGACATACTGACTTAACAATTACACACATTGAGATGCTCACACCATATAGTTACCATCAGTTGCCTTACAAATTTATTACAGTATTAATTGTATTCCCTATGATGTACTTTCCATCCTGTGAATTATTTATTTTAAATATTTGTATATCTAAATCCCTTTCACTTATTTTACCCATCTTTCAACCCTCTTTCCTTCTGGTAATCACCAATTTGTTCTCTATTTCACTTTTTTGTTTGTTTTCTTTTTATTTTTTTTTTTAGATTCTATATGTAAGTGAAATCCTATGTTATTTGTCTTTCTCTGAGTTAGTTCACCAATGATAATACCCGTTTGGTCCTTTTGTATTATAATAGATGGCAAAATTTTATTCCTTTTTATGTCTGAATAATATTCCATTGTATGTATGTGTATGTATACGTATCATCTTTATTCATGTATTAGAGGAAACTTAGGTTACTTCCATATCTTGGCTATTGTAAATACTGCAGTAAACACAGGGGTGCATATATCTTTTCAAATTGGTGTTTTTTTCTTTCTTTGGGTAAATACTCAGAAATGAAATTAATAGATTATATGGTAATTCTGAGTGTTTTTTTTTTTAAAAGGTACAGTTTCATTTTTTTGAATGTGACTAGTCTAGTTTTTCCAAAACCATTTGTTGAAGAGATTGTCTTTTCCCCATTGTATAGTCTTGCCTCCTTTGTTCATTGGTTAATTGACCATATAAGCATGGTTTATTTCTGGGCTTTCTATCTTTTTGTATTGGTCTGTTTTTGTGCCAGTATGATACTGATTTGATTATTGTATCTTTGAAGTAGTTTGAAATGTGGATTTGTGATACCTCTAGCTTTGTTCTTTTTTCTCAAGTTTGCTTTGGGTATTTGGGGTCTTTTGTGGTGCATGCAAATTTTACAGTTTGTGAAAACTATTGGTATTTTGATAGGGATTGCACTGAATCTGCAGATTGCTTTGGGCAGTATGAACATTTTAACAATATTCTTCCGATCCACGAGCACAGTATATCTTTTCATTTATTTGTGACATCTTTGATTTATTTTATCAATGTCTTATAGTTGACAAAGTATGGTCTTTCACTTTCATGGTTAAATTTATTCCTAGGTATTTTATTCTTTTTAATGCCATTGTAAGTGGGATTGTTTTCTTAACTTCTCTTTCTGCTGGTTCTCTATTAGTGTATAAAAATATGACAAATATCTGTGTATTAATTTTATATCCTGCAACTTTAATGAATTCATTTATTTTGATGGGGCTTTTTGGTGACGTCTTTACAGTTATATAAAGCTGTCTATATAATACTATATATATGTATATGTCATCTGCAAATAATGGCAGTTTAACTTCTTTACCAACTTGAACACCTTTTATTCATTTGTTTTCTTGTGATGGCTATGGATAGGACTTTCAGTACGATGTTGAATGAAAGTAGCAAGAGTGGCTATCCTTGTCCTGTTCCTGATCTTAAATACTTTCAGCTCTTCACCATTGAGTAGGTTGTTAGCTGTGGGTTTATCATATATGGCCATTATTTTGTTGGGGCATGTTCCTTCTTAACTTAGTTTATTGTAAATGAATGTTAAATTTTATCAAATACTTTTTCTACTTTGCTTGAGATAAACATATGATTTTTATCCTTCATTTTGTTAATATGGTGTATCACATTGTTTGATGTGTGAGTATTGAACTATATCCTTGCATCCCTAGAATAAATCTTGCTTCATGGTAAATAATCCTTTTAATGTATTATTGAATTTGGTTTGCTATTATTTTGCTATTATATTGTATCTGCGTTTATCAGGGATTTTAGCCTGCATTTTTTTTTTTTGAGTCTTTACTTTTGGTGTTGATAATTCTGACTTCATAAAATGAACTTGGCAGCATTTCTTTCTCTTCCACTTTTTTTGAATAGTATGAGAATGGGTATTGACTCTCATTTGAATATTTGGTACAATTCACCTGTGAAGCCATCTGGTTCTGGATTTTTATATGCTGTTAGTTTTAGATTACCAGTTCAATATTGTTACTAGTAATGAATCTGTTCAGATTTCTTATTTCTTCCTGATTCAGTTTTAGAAAATTTTGTATTTCTAAAAATGTATCAAGTTCTTATAGTTTGTTGGCACATGATTTCTAGTAGTAGTCTCTTGTGATCTTTTGTATTCCTGTAGCATTAGTTGTAACTTCTCTTTCATTTCTGAGTTTATTTATTTGTGTTCTTTCTGTAATTTCCTTAATGAATCTGGCTAGAGGGTTATTAATTTTATGTATATTTTCAGAGGACCAACTCTTAGTTTCATTGATCTTTTTTATTATTTTTCTAGTATCTATTATATTTAATTTTTGCTCTGATTATTTTCCCATCAGTGACTTTGAGTTTTGTTAGTTTTTTGATTTTTTTTTTTTGTAGTTTCTCTAGGTGTAAAGTCAGATTGTTTGAGATTTTTCTTTTGTTTTGATGTTTTGAGACTAGTCTTTATTTTTATAAACATTTCTTTTAGAACTGCTTTTGCTGTGTTTCAAAGATTTTGAACCATTTTGTTTCCATTTTCATTTGTCTCCATATATCTTATTTTTTCTAGTTTCTTTTTTATTGTAATATCTAGTTTCATATTATTGTGATTGGTAAAGATGCTCGACGTGACTTTAAGTCTTTTTAAATTTACTGAGACTTGCTTTTGTGGCCTAGATTGTGTGATCTATCCTGGAGAATGTTCCATGCATTTGAAAAGAATGTGTATTACGGCACCTGGGTATCTCAACTGGTTAAGCATCTTGGTTTCAGCTCAGGTCATGATCTCAGGGTGTGGGATCAAACCCTGCATTCAGCTCTGTGCTGTGTGCAGAGTCTGCTTAGGATTTTCTCTTGCACTCCCACTCTCTCGCTCTTGCTCTGCCCTTCCCCCCCAAAAAAGAATGTGCATTCTGCTCTTTAGGGATGTAATGTATGTATATATCTGTGAAGCCCATATAGTTTAATGTGTCATTCAAAGTAACTGTCTCCTTACTGATTTTCAGTCTGGATGATCTATCTATTAAGGTAAATGGGATATTAAAGTCCTCTATTATTATTATTATATTATTGTCAGTTACCCATTTATGTCTGTTAATATGTGCTTTATACATTTAAGAGCTCATGTGTTGAGTGCATAGATATTTAAAATGTTACATAGTTTTTTGGGGATGATCCCTTTATCATTATGCAATGCCTTTCTTTGTTTCTTTTTGTAGTCTTTGTTTTAAAGTCTACTTTGTCTGATACAGATATTGGTACCCCAGCTTTTTTCTTTTTCCATTTCCATGGACTATCTTTTCCATTCCCTTACTTTCACTCTGTATGTGTCTTTAGATTTTAAGTGAGTGTCTGATAGGCAACATATAGTGGGTCTTATTATTTTATCCATTCAGTTACTCTGTCTTTTGATTGGAGCATTTAGTCCCTTTACACTTAATTATCGATAGGTATGTGCTGTTGACCCTTGAACAACACTAGAGTTAGCAGCACCAAAGCCCTATGCAGTAGAAAAATCTACATATAACCTTGGACTCTCCAAAAACATAACTACTAATATCCTTCTATTGACTGGAAGCCTTGCTTATAACCTAAATAATTGATTTACTCATATTTATGTGTTATGTGTATTATGTATCACATTCTTAGAATAAATTAGCTTGAGAAAATAAAGCATTATTAGGTAAATCATAAGGAAGAGAAAATATATTTATAATCATCTACTGTATTTATTGAAAAAATCCACTTATAAGTGGACCTATGTAGTTCAAATTTGTGTTTTCCAAGGGTCAGTTTATAAAACTGGCATTTTGTCAATTGTTCTATTGTTGTTTTTGTAGTTCTTTCTGTCCCTTTCTTCTATGTTCTCTTCCCTTGTGATTTGATGACTTTATCTAGTGTTATGTTTGGATTCCTTTGTTTTTATATTTTATGTATCTATTATAGGTTTTTGGTTGTGTTCATCATGCAGTTCATATATAACACCCTGTGTATATAGCACTCTCTATCAAGATGATTTTTGCATAAGTTCAAATACATCCTTTTTTTTTTAAGAGTTTATTTATTTGTCAAAGAGAGAGAACAAGCAATGGGAGCAGCAGGTAGAGAGAGACGTGTACTCACTGCTGATCAGGGAGCATGCTGTAGGACTTGATCCCAGGACCCTTAGACTGAACCTCCCAGGTGTCCCAGTTAAAAAATATATTCTTAAGTGCACTACATATTTTATTCTTTCACTCCATACCTTAAGTATGTGATGTCATATTTTGCACCTTTTCATTTTGTATATCTCTTAGTTTTGGAGATATAATTGATTTTACTTTTTGTCTTTTAACTTTCATACTAGCTTTATAAGTGATCTAACATCTTTTCTATTTGTTTAAGAGTGTTTTTTTTTAAATAATTTGCTTCTTGTAACCTTTCTTTTTCTATTCGAAGCAGTTTCTTTAACATTTCTTTTACATTTCATAACATTTCTTTGACATTTTCTTTAACATTTCTTTCCAACTTTTCTTTGGGAAGCTTTTTATTTCTCCTTCAACTCTGAATGATAACCTTGCCAGGTAGAATATTCTTGATTGTACATTTTTTTCTGTTCAGCACTTTGACTATAACATGCCACTCTCTTCTGGACTTTAAAGTTTCTGGTGAGACATTAGCTGATAGCCTAATGTGTGGGATTTCCCTTATAAATAACTTTTGCTTTACTCTTGCTACTTTTAAGATTCTTTTTAATTTTTGAAAAAATTTTTAAAAGTATATATTTATTTTAGAAAGAGAGTGTGTATGAGTGTGGGGACAGGGCAGAGGGAGAGAATCTTGAGCAGACTCCCCATTGACCATGGAGCCTGACACAGGGCTCACTCTTACAACCCGTGAGATCATGACCTAAGCTGAAAACAGGAGTTGAATGTTTAACTGGCTGAGCCCACGCAAGTGCCCCAAATTTTGACATTTTTATTGCATGTGTTGGTGTATTTCTCTGTGATTCCTAGATCTGGATACCTGTTTCCCTCTCCAGGTTAGGGAGCTTTTTAGCTGTTATTTTCTCAGGTAAGTTTTCTACCCTATTATCTCTCTCTCATCCTTCTGGGACACCTGTGATGTGAATGCTAGTGTGCTTGATATTGTCCCAAAGGTCCCATAACCTATCCACATTTTTAAAAATACTTTTTTTCCCCCTTTTTGCTATTCAGCTTAAGTGATTTCCACTACCATATCTTCCAGGTCACTTACCTATTAATTTTGCATGCTATGAATTCCCTTTAGTGTATTTTTCATTTCAGTGGTTATATTTTTCAGCTCTGATTAGTTCTTTTTTATTTTTCTTTCTCTTTGTTAAAGTTTTCACTGAGTTCATCTGTTCTTTTCTCAAGTCTGTGTAGCATCTTTATGACCATTTCTTTGAATTCTTTATCAGGTGGATTGCTTATCTTTGTATTATTTAGTTCTTTTTCTGAGTTTTTTTTTAAATTATTGTTTTGTTTGAAATATATTTCTCTGTCTTCTTATTTTTTCTGACTCTTTGTGTTTGGTTTTGTGTATTAGGTAGGGTAGCTATGTTTCGTGATCTTGAAAGTAGTGGTGTAGGAGGTCTTATGGGACCCAGAGGCACAAACACTTCTGATCACTGCAGTCAGACACTCCACGGGTGCCCTCTATGTGAGCTACCTCCTTCCTCCTGTTGTGACTGGTCTTTGTTAGGAGATGATGGACCCCAGCCCTGGTGTCTGTCTCAGAGTACTATAGTCATACTGGCAATCAGGCCTGGCCCCAGCATGGTGAGCTGAGAGGCATGGCTATAACTGCTGTAGGAGTATTGGTGGGTGGGGTTAGCGCCCAGCACAGCTGGCTGAGATGCCATAGAGAAACTAATTCATAGCAATCTTCATTATGTTTCTTATGGAGAGAAACATGTAAATAAGCAAGTAACATACATTATAAGAAGTGCCGTGCTGTTGGTTTATGCATGCATTTCCTAGGAAGCAAGAATCTAGAACTCTATCTGATGAAGGCAAATTGAGGGCAAATCTAAAAAAAGGATAGCAGTTTGCCTGATGAACAAAAGAAAGTTAAATTGCAGGCACATGAAATAGCAAAGACACAGAGAGAGGAGAGAACATGGAGAATGACAAAAATTTTGGAACAAGTAGAGGAATTACTGGTATAGTTGACCAAAAGGTTAAGGTTTAGATTTTTTTGATTAATAATGTCCCCTGTTGGAGAAGCCTCATTTGTATCCCTTTTTTAGGTACACCCAACCTAACAGAACATTACATATTGACAGGCAAAATGATCGACTAGGACCTCTGCCTTGGGTCCTGAAGATAATAAGATAATAATAATTTAAACTTGCACCTGCAGGGAGCTTGAAAAGTCATATTCATTCAGTTGAGAAAAATAGAGACTAATGTATAACAGTAGGAAAAGGCACTTTCAGTTACTTAAAAGAGCTTCTAAACTAGCTAGGGAACCTATAAACTCCAGTACCTAATTAAGAGCACCTGTTGAATGTGTTTGTGGAATTCTTTTGGAGATATTTTGATAATGTGTTTATGGTTGGCATAAAGTTTTGTTTAATATTTAAGACCTCTGAATTTTCTTTGAATTAGAAACAACTCCCCCTCCCCTACCCTGGAAAGCTATTATCCTTTACAATCCAAATGGTCATGGGCAAAGTAACTGCTATTATCCTTTACAATCCAAATGGTCATGGGCAAAGTAACTGCTCATTAAAGCAATGTCAGTATCTGCCCTACCAGCTTGTTGTGGTAAGATTTATAAGTAACCAGCTCTCCACTGGGTTTCCTGTCTCCTTCTAAATTCTGCAAGGGGGAAAAAAAAATACTATTTATTTATTTATTTATTTATTTATTTTTTTTTTTTAATTTTTTTTTTTTCCTGTGCTGGCATCTGGGAAGGGTATGAGTTGTGTGGGAGAGGATTCTTCAGTGCAGTTTAGTCAGGTGGCTGTGGCCTACTTGTCAACCTTAGAGGCAGGCCTCTGTCCTTCTGTTCCAGTTTGTGTTTCAATTATTAAAATATACTTTTCAGAGAGCTAAAAACATGATTCTCACACAAATATGAAATGCATACCTATCAAAAATTTTGTTCAATATGGAAATTAATTACATAGTCAATGAGATGGTAAAAATGTTTCAAAAAGGAAACCCAGGTGGCTGACTCAATTAGGCAACTGAGTTGTGATTTTGGCTGAGGTCATGATCTTAGGGTCATGAGATCAAGACCCTGTCAGGCTCTGCACTGGCGTGGGGGACCTGCTTAAGATTTTCTCTCTCCTCCCTCTGCCCTTCTCCAACTATCTCTCTCTCGCTCAAAAAAGAAAAGGGAGAGAGAGAGAGAAAGAAAGAAGGAAAGGAAGAAAGAGAAGGAAAGGAAGAAAGAAAGGATAAAGATGTTTCAATAAAGACATTAAAATAAGATTGTGGGGTTGTCTGTTCATCGGGCAGAAATTTGCATCTCTACTATAAATTGTATAGGTAACATTTGTTTCTACTAAATTATAGAACAGCCTCATCAACAGGAAGTGAGTGGATCATGCTATATCATAGCATTACAGGGAAAGAACAGAGATTAAGCTCTTGTTTCCAGCATTTATATTTTATTTCTGAAGCTATGTCTTTAAACAGTTCCCTAAAATTGTTTTTGAGGAATGTGGATCGCTAAATTTTTAGCTCTTTGTTTACAGTGACATTTAACAGTTGAAATCTGCTTTGTCTGTTACTGTTATTTTGTTTATTTCCTGATCGTATTGCCCAAGTTCATTTTCTTTTCTCCTAAGTATCCTTGGTGCTAATGCTGACAGTAACAAACCTACCTCAGACTCAAATGGCCAACTCTGATGGCATCCATCAGATACACAGTAGGTTTTCAGAGAGATTCTGAGAAATACACTGCACCATATCTGCCCTTACTCGGATACTTTGTCTATTTGCTAGGCCTTGTATTCATCTCCTTGCCATAATAATGCTGCACAATAAACTTCCCCCAAACCCAAAGTGAAAAGTGTTTATTTCTTCACTCATGGGACTGCGCTTTGGCTGTGGCTGTGTCGTGTTCTACTGGGATTTACTGGATTTGATTCTAGGCTGAGACCGTGTATGTTTCCTCATTTTCCTTGGACTGGCAGCCATCTAGGGTATAGTCTTCTTATCCCAGATTATGAAAGGGCATACTTATGTCAAACTGCATTATCATTGCATCATGTTTGATAATATCCCTTTAACCAAAGCTAGTTGCAGGACAAGCCCCAGTACCCAAGGAACAGGAAGTATTCTTTGCCCCCAGTGGGAACGGAGGAAAATTAATATTTCATTAACAAAAATCCAAACTATCACAGACCTGTATTTTATAAGACATATGTTCCCAGTATACCAATTTCTAGGTAGTGTGTCTTAGCTAAGATAAACATCCCCTAGGGTGAACATTGCAGTAAAGAAAAAAAAAAATCATTTAAGATTCTAGGTGGATACACAGAGGTTAACAGTAATGATTATTCTATTTTTTCATTGCTTATTCCATGACGGGCACTTGGCAAAATGTTGGGATCCATTTTCTCTGATGCTAAATATAACCCACCAAGTAATGTTTATAGATAAAGAAACTGAGGCTCAGAAGGGTAAGGTTGTCCACAGTTCACACCATTAGTTAGTGGCAGACGTGACTTGTCTTTTTTATTTATAGCCTATTCATGCCAGGCACTGTGCTAAATGACTTGTAGGTCTTGCACCTTTTAATTATTTTAAAAATAGTAAGTACCCACACTGTGAGAAAACTGGGCTTGATAGGATGGAATAGCATGCCCGAGGATAAATTAGACACTATTTTGTAGGACTTCAATATATAATCCAAAATTAGATGAAGGAGGAGACCTCACTTCCATGTCTCAGGCTTTTCTTTTTGTTTCTGATAGCAATCAATTTTGTTTGTCTCCCTCATTCAGTCCACACCATAACTTTAAATCATAGTAACTCTCCTCTTGCCTGTGACCTTTGAGCTCCTTACCTTAACTTTGCCATTTGATACCAACCCTTTGTACTCTGGACCTCACTTTCACTGTGCTTTGTCTGCTTCACATTAATAACCTAGTTCAGACTGTTGGTCATACCTTTTACTTCAGCATCAGATTTGCCTATGCTTGTCTCTGAACTGTGTGCTCCAACATGACAGCTCAGCAAAAATGGCCTAAATCCCATTCCTTGAAGATAAGAAAATGGCTTTTCTTTGTAATAATTGGACATTTAATGTTGTGAGTTAGAATGGAAAGATACCTGAAATTGTATTTCACAAGGCATGTCTATTCACATTATTTCATGAATCATTCATTCTTTTAAAAAAAAAACATTTAATGCTTTTATATGCAGAACACAGAGAAGCATAGTTCAGGAATGCAGAGATGAAAAGTAGGTATTACTCTGAAATGAATTCACCTATTAAGAAAATTATACTCCTAGCAAAACCATAGTAAAATCAAACACCTTGTTTCTAGGCTTTGCATCCCTCCTTTTTTCATACTACAGACATTTGATCCCTCATCTCCATTCTGGTATCCTGTCAGTCATTATTTGTTGCTTCATTTCTGTTCTACCCAGTTTCATTACCCTCTACTGAAACCATAATTTCATCTTAACTCTTAAACCACTTTAGACTAAAGTAGGTAGTAGATTTGTGTGATCTGAACCCATCTCAGCCTACTATAGGTCTAGGTGAATTGATATTGTCTTCCTCCTTTGCCATCTTTCTCTGCATTAATTCCTCACTGCTAGCCAGTGGGCTTTCATTTTTATTCAGTGTCAAAGTTACACTTGACCTTTGGTAGTAGAGCGCCTATAATTAGAATCCTGACTACTTTTTTTTTTTTTTCTTTTAACTAGGCTCCATGCCCAACATGGGGCTTATACTTAAGACCTTAAGATCAAGAGTCACAGGCTCTACTGACTAAGCGAGCCAGGGGCCCCTTGAATTCTGACTCTTGACTCCTTGATACAGGAGTGCCAGACTATGTTTCTCTTCTTTATTATTAGAAAAGACTGGGTCAGGAGGTTTCCATAAAGTTGCAAAATACTTATTTAGCACTTTAACATAATTTAGCCACTGCTATAAGTGCTTTACAAATACTTTGATGGAGATAGTAGTGTTCTCCCCATTTTATAGGTGAGGAAACTAAAAGATAGAATCATATAGAAACCCAGGCGGTCTAGCTCAGAGCCCATGCACTTAATTACCATGCAACCTGCTTCCCAAATTGTACCTTCCACTTAACCACTGTGCCTTCTTTATCAGACCCTAAGGTTCTAACATTACCCCTAGTACCTGTGACCTCATAGGAAACTGAGTCACTGTTGACTTTCCACCCTCTGTGCTATCAGCTCTGTTTTTATGTTGAGAAACTCTGAGATTGCTCAATAGTATTTGCCTCTAGGTCTACTTTATCTCATTCCTGTTGTTATGTTCCTGAACCTCTGATGTTCACATTGCTTCCTATCATCATTCTCTCACTATTTAGAGTTCACTTTCTCAGTAGCTACATTCTAATTCTCCTTTAACTGTCTAGTACCTGTCAAATGACATGTAATTCCAGTATAGACCTGCTGGCTGGCTCCTTTTATCTACTTATATCTATATTCTTAAGCATAAGTATCATGAGATAAATAACTGTGGCTCAATTCAGTGCCCAAGAAGGATCAACCATTAGGACATCTGATCCATCTTTCAGCTTTTTCCTTTCCATATGGGGGACATAGGTACATGTGTATACTTATACTAAATGTGTTAATAAGTATATATGAAACTATAGAAAATGAAAAAATGTGTCCAAAGCAAAAATACGTGTTTCAACTGTATATTTGAATATTAATAAAAGGCTTTCTACCTTAAAAACTAAAAACTTAAGAATGTGTTAGAAATCATTGATAGATGATACAAATTTGACTTCAAAATCACATTTATTAAATTTTTCATTGAAATCATAAAATGCTTACATTCATAAAGATAAAAATCATACATGTGCGTTCATTGAATTATTGCTCAACGTAGTAAAAAATATTGCAATTATAGAAGATTAGAATATGTATAATAGCTTTAGTATCAATATAACATAGAATTATCTTAAATAGTTCATTTGTCTGAATTGAAAGCAGACAATTGAGTCCTGAAATTAATTAATTTGATTTGATCTTTTTTCTTCACTAACATTATGGCAGTAACAGGAAAAATAAATAAGATCAGAAAAGACTCAATAATCATAATGATTAGATAATCTCATTTCAGAAAAAAAAAATGAAGTCCCTTGTTGATTGAGTACTGTTCTGTGCTAATGCAAATTTTCAGTCACTTCTCACAATCCTGTGAGAAAGGCTTTGTCCCCATTTGAGAAGAAGCTGGGATTTAGAGTGTTTCAGTAATTTGTCCACAGTAACATAGCCAGTAAGCAGTGAAGCCAGGAATAAGCCCCAAGTCTTTCTAAACCACTGGGTGTTCTGCACTATTTACATTCCCCCCATCTCTCCTTTATGATGCCAATGTAAAAAGGTCTCTTCCCACGATAAAAGATTAGGAAAAAAAAAAAGTAAAAAGACGGGAGTATGAGACATGGGAGATGGTAAAATTAGTGAAAAAATAGCTTCTGCCAAATCATGGGGAAAACCCTGAATAAAGGACTTATTATTCCTTTTGCATTTAATGTGCTGTTTAAACAAAGCAATGAAAGAATACTATTTTGACTGCATTGCCTTACTATTTTAATAGGGATATTTTAAATCTAAATTTAATTTGACATTAAAATAAAGGAGATGTTGAAATTATGAATATTTATATGCCCTTAAACTTGCTTCTCAGAATGCACGTTAGTGGGCCTCATAGGTAATACTTTTAACTAAATATAACCATATTGTATCTGGGATAAATGTAGGGCTCTGTAATAGGCATTTGAAATATGTAATGTCCAACTAAGCAATGTATAGTAATCTGCATTACAGATGACAAAATACTAAGTAATGGCAAAAGGCAAGATATCGGGTGCCTGGGTGACTCAGTGGATTAAAGCCTCTGCTTTCCGTTCAGGTCAGGATCTCAGGGTCCTGGGATAGAGGCCTCTGTTGGGCCTCTCCGCTCAGCAGGGAGCCTGCTTCCTCCTCTCTCTCTGCCTGCCTCTCTGCCTACTTGTGATCTCTCTCTCTGTCAAATAAATAAATAAAATCTTTTTTAAAAAAAGGGCAAGATATCTTGGAGTTTTCAATTTCTAGATGGTATTATGAGCATAACAGGATTGTTTTTTCTTATTCACTGTAAACAGAGTGTACATGTTTTTAATAAAGGCTATTTTAAAATTAATTTATTTGCTTTTGGATAATGAAAAATTCCACTAGTCACTGAATGCAGTTTATAAGTATTAATGATAATCCAATCAGAGTAGCATGAAAAGAACAAATTACAACATGAATTTAAGTAATTATATATTATTCAGTTTCAGAAGAGAAAATCATCTTTTAAATCTGAATCCTTTTATTTATAAAATGGTAAATCATATTGGATTTTAATATATTGCTAATCAGACAGTTTTCATTTAAATTATGTATTGTTATAAGTAATTATTATCTGGTATTTATAGTTTTCTTGAAAAGCTCTTACCAATATATTTTCATAAATTGTTCTGTTTGAAAGCATTTGTAGAAACTAACATTGACTTCAAAATTATAAAATAAATTTGACCTAAAGATCTGTTAAATAGCATCTTGATTTTCTGAGGATGTGATCAAACAGAACCCTGAAACCAAGTCCCCTAAGTACCAGAATTTTCAGTTTGTGATTATGTAAATTGGTATGTAGATAGAAAGGTAGATATGGACATAGACAGATATAATATTTTTTGTATCTGTTATGGACTGAATTGTGCCCTCCTCCCCTCTACCCAAATCATATCCTGGAGTCTTAACTCCCAGTACCTTAGGACATGATGCTATTTGGAGGTTGGGTCTTTAAAGGGGTAACAGGCTAAACAAAGTCACCTAAATGAAGGTGAGCCCACTCCAGTGGGACTGCTGTCCTCATAAGAGGGGGAGAAACAGCAGGGATATATGTGAAAGAGAAAAGGTTATGTGAGGACATAGCAAGAAGGTGGCCAGCTGAAAGCCAAAGAGTGATGCCTCAGGGGAAACCAAACCAAACCAAATCTTGGTCTTCTAGCCTCCAGAACTGTTAGTAAGTTTGTATCACGTAGGCCATTGGTCTGTGGTATTTTGTTGTGGCAGTCTAGCAAACTAAGACAAGATCTTACCATCTGTAGAGAGATTCAAATAAAATATCTTCAGGAAGGATTCAGAAAGCCAGGAAGTACTGTCAGATATTTTATTTTTCTTCTTTTCCTCCTCCTTTTTTTTGACAAAGAGGTCATGTAGGCCATTTATTAACTCTATGACCTTACATTTCTCATTTAACTCCCCATGTATTTGTAATTTCATTTTAAAAAGTCAGAATTTTGCCTCTGAAATTGGTTTATTTTGCTCCAAAATTTTCTATTTTTGTATTACAAATGTAAGTATATAAAAGGCAATATTTGCTGAGGAAAATATTTGCTCCTGGTTTGGGCAGGTAGACTTACTAGCTTAGCTTATATTAAAATACAACACACATTACTAAGAAATGTATTGAAAATAAAACGAATAAATTGGAAAAGAGAACCAATGTATAGTTTAATAAAAACAAATTTAAATATAACTGATGAGAGGTGCGTTGTGGCTCAGTTGGTTAACCATCCGACTCTTGATTTTGGCTCAGGTGGTGATAGGTTTATGAAAATCCTGCTGGCTCAGTGGGGAGTCTGAGATTCCTTCCCTCTACCCCCTCCCCCACTCACATGAACTCTTTCATTCTTTCAAGTAAATAAAAAATAAATTAATAAATACAACTGATGAAGAAACAAAAAAAAAGAAAATGAAAAAATGTTCAGTCACCACATTGCAAATAAAACAAGATTTCATTTTTTGTACACAAAACTCAAAAGGGTTTAAAATTATGCCATCTAATTTATTTGTAGATCATATATTTATTGCTATTGTAAGAGTAATTAGCAATGGTTTGTTAAGTAATTGGGCAGTAAGAATCAGGGAAAAAATATTCAGACCTTTCAATCCAGTAATTGTATTTCTGGAAATCTATCTTAAATATAAATCAAAATAGTATAAACACTTTAAAAGTAAAATTAAGGGCGCCTGGGTGGCTCAGTTGGTTAAGCGACTGCCTTCGGCTCAGGTCATAATCCGGGAGACCCAGGATCAAGTCCCACATTGGGCTCCTTGCTCGGCGGGAAGCCTGCTTCTCCCTCTTTCACTCCCCTTGCTTGTGTTCCCTCTCTGGCTGTGTTTCTCTCTGTCAAATAAATAAAATCTTTAAATAAATAAATAAATAAATAAATAAATAAATAAAAATTAAAAAATAAAAGTAAAATTAATGATTAGAGCATTATTTGTGATAGTAAAAACAAGAATTCAAGGATACAATAATAATTGAATATTGAAACAAAGTAAGTTATAGTCATTTTTATAAATAAATAAAAATGAAGCAAAGGCACCAAGAAAAATATTGCTGGGGAATTTGTACTATTATTTTATCAGTAATTGTGGGTGATAAAAATGAGTCATTCTCTTCTCCATAAGCTTTTAAACGTTTTCAAGTTTTCTATGATGATTCCTTATTCTGGCATACACAATTTCCTATCTAAAACTAATTTTCGTTTCTTCCTAACAAAACCCTCAGTTTTTTAGATAGACATTATAATCAGCTAAAAGTATTAATTTATACCATCCCCTGAAGATAAAAATGTCATGAGACAGTTGTGCCTAATAGAAGCAGAAGAGGTTGAGTGAGTGTTCCAAGAAATTTCTCTGAAATGGGTTAGTCTTTTATGGCAGCCACTGCTTTTTCTCTGTCCTTCTCCTCTTCATGCCTGGAATGAAAATGCAGTGCTGAACATGAAACAAGACACAAATAGGAAGCTGAAATTCCATGCTAAGAGAGGCTTAGCAGAAAGACAAAATGCATCTGAATTTCTGATACCATTTTGGAGACTCTTTCAGCCCTGAGCTATCTACCTCCAGACTTCTTTTTTTAAAGGTTTCCTCTTTTTTTTTTTTTTAAGATTTTATTTATTTATTTGACAGAGAGAGAGATCACAAATAGTCAGAGAGGCAGGCAGAGAGAGAGGAGGAAGCAGGCTCCCTGCTGAGCAGAGAGCCCAACAGGGGCCTCTATCCCAGGACCCTGAGATCATGACCTGAGTTGAAAGCAGAGGCTTTGACCCACTGAGCCACCTGGATGCCCTCTACCTCCAGACTTCTTAAGGAACAAAAATTAAAACCCTAATTTGTTTAAGCCATTGTTTATTTATACTTTCTGATACTTGAAGGTAAAAGCAATCCCTAACACATTTATGTATGTATTACATATATAAATACATATATTAATTATTTCATTTAATTGTATATACTTAAAATGATGGTACTATTTCTACATAACTGCAAATTATATACATATAAATTGAATATATATTTGCAATATGCATGTGTATATTTATGCATATATAAATGAATAGGAATATACTGAACAGAGAAAGAACTAGATAGATACATATATATGGATGAGTGTACTTATATGTATATATGTTTATGGAGTTCTTTCTCTTCTGTGTGTGCATTATACATACGCTTATGTATGTATAAATACATATATTATATGTATAATGCAGTTTCTTCTCTGTTTAACAAACTTATTTACATATATATGCATGTGTTGCTCTCTATATAAATCTCTGTCTAGTGTACTCCTAGTCATTCTTCAAGATTTAGCTCTAAGTTACTTACTCTAGGAATTATCTTCATTCTGCTTTCTTTTTTTTTTTAAGATTTTATTTATTTATTTGACAGAGAGAGAGATCACAAGTAGGCAGAGAAGCAGGCAGAAAGAAGGGAGGAAGCAGGCTCCCTGCAGGTTCCCTGCTGAGCAGAGAGCCCCATGCGGGCCTCAGTCCCAGGTCCCTGAGATCATGACATGAACAGAAGGCAGAGGCTTTAACCCACTGAGCCACTAAGGAGCCCTTCATTCTGCTTTCTTATAACATGGATGGACCTCTATTGTAACATTTGTGAACTTGCAATAATTTGTCTATGTATGCGTCTTTCCACTTCTACTCCCTTTAGTTATCAGTTGGTGATGGACAGAGATATTTTCTCCATCATCATGATGTGTATTTTTTAAATTTTTAAAAAATTATTTTTATAGGGGGCACAGAGGGCAAGAGAGAGATACTCCCAAGCTGACTCTGTACAGAGGGCAGAGCCCCATGGGCTCCATCCCACGACCCCAAGATCAGGCCTGGAGCTGAAACTAAAAATTGGTCACCCAACCAACTGTGCTACCCACATTTTAATAAACAGTAGTTAGATTCAAAAATTTTGGGGGGGTGCCTGAGTGGCTCAGTAGGTTAAGGCCTCTGCTTTCGGCCCAGGCCATGACTGTGTCTGGCTCTCTGCTCAGCAGGAAGCCTGTTTCCTCCTCTCTCTCTGCCTGCCTCTCTGCCTACTTGTGATCTTTCGCTCTGTCAAATAAATAAATAAAATCTTTAAAAAAATTATTTTATTTTATTATATTTGTTTAACAGAGAAAGACACAGCAACAGAGGGAACCAAGTATGGGGAGTAGGAGAGTTAGAAGCAGACTTCCCACTGAGCAGGAAGCCCGATGTGGGGCTCGATCCCAGGACCCTGGGATCATGACCTGAGTGAAGGCAGCCGCTTAACAACAAAGCCACCCAAGTGCCCCAGATTTTAAAATTGTAATGTCTCACTTAATTTTTATTTTGATTATATCTCTTTAATTAGATAGTGTCCTCGATTCCATTCCAGTGCTCATGTGTTATTACCTACAAAACAGACATTCAGTGATGTCATTCATTAAGCGAGAACATATGCAATATATACTAGGGTTTCTGATATCTACAACCAGTTTGAGAAATGTGAAACAGTAGACTGATGTTCCCTGTTGTAAAATCTAGGGTCAAAGTGTGAGAGGATATTTAAAAATATTTACATAGAATGCCTTTTTGAGGAATATGCTAGCAACAGTGTTGCAAATGGCCTGGCACACAGGTTCTAAAACCAAACTCTATGGGTGTGGACCGGAGCCCCACCGGTCACTAGCTTTGTGAAGCCACATTAAGTTAAGCAAGTCACTTAACTATTTATATATTAGACTCTTCATTGGAAGTAGAAGGATAATAATAGCATTCCCTTATTTTTTGTGTGTGAGAATTTAAGCATTTAAAACAACATTGGGCATTTAGGAGGTTCTCAGTAAATGCTATCTGTAAGTAATGCTTTGCAGTAAATGTACATAATTAGATCCAATCTACCACTTTAAAAATTCCTTTCAGGGGTTTGTTTTTCCAGGTGCCTATTCTTTTTTTTCTTTTTCTTTTTCATTGCTTCATTAAATCTGTAATTAATTAATATAATTATGTTACAATAATCCAATTTAGATTCAGAATTTAATGCTGAATTTCTGAACATGGCTTCCCAATGGGAAATATAATAATTCCTTAGACTGAAGAAAAATGAGTCAGAGTGAGATTGTAATTTTGATCTCCAAGTTAGCTTAGTGGTGAGACTCTATAAACTGTAATATATTTTTTTTCTTCCTGTTTATGTTGTTAGATGATATTCCCTGGAAAAATGTAAAATTTACATATTTTAAATGCATGATTGCAACAGAAGCCACTGATGGAAGTTGTTTATATGATAGTCTTTAGAAAGCCTGTATGATAGACTTTAGTTCTTAAAAGATTTCACTTCAAAAACAGTTCTCTGAATCCTGTTTTGCATTTTATAAGGAAATTCTGCTGTCACAAAATATGATTTAAATATAATAGAGGCACCTGGGTGGTTCAGTCAGTTAAGTGCCTGCCTTTGGTTCAGGTCCTGATCTGAGAATTGTGGATTTGAGGCCTGTGTCTGCCTTCCTGCTCAGCTGGGAGCCTGCTTCTCCCTTGCCCTCTGCCTCTCCCCTGCTTGTGCTCGCGCTCTCTCAAGTGAGAAAACAAACAAACAAACAAACAAAACCCTAAATAAATAAATAACATCAGAGACAAGGTTGTTCCCATGATTACATTAGAAGTTAAATAGAATTATGAATGTGTTCTGGATGAAAATAAAACAGCAAGTAACTACCTTTAAGGCTACTAAAACAAACTTCATTCTTGCTATATTTCTAAGTAAGTTATACTTCCTAATGTGAAATGAGTAATTGTCAATTGTTTTATTTATATATATGTATATACTTGTGTGTGTACACATAAATATTTAAAATTTGTATCTTTGAAAGCACAGCCAAATTGGACACCTGTACATTTACTAAATTATGCTGTGTTTTTAATTATTCAACAAAGATTTATTGAGGATTATCACATATCGAGCATTCTAGATGCTAGGTATGAAGAGAACAGAGAAGGTCCTGTTCTCATGGCACTTATACATCTACTAACATATTTTGTATATTTTTTTTCTTATGTGGCATCTTTTTAAAGTTTTTTAAATTTTAATTTACTTTTCATTAACATACAATGTTACATTAGTTTTAGGTGAACAATGTAGTGATTCAGCAAGCCATACATAACAGTGCTCAGTATGATGTGTGCTATTTAATCCCCATCACCTTTTTCCCTCTCCCCTCTGTTAATCATCTGTTTCTTCTCTACAGTTGAGTTTGTTTCTTGCTTTGTGTCTCACTCTTTTTCAATTTATATTTTAAATGCAATTTATTTTTCTATATGCCTTCATAGGTGTTAAGAAAAATGTCTCCAAATTTGTTCATTTGGTGTGTGACCTATTCAATTTATTTATTTATTTGCTCATTCTGCAAATATTGTTTATCAAATAAGAGGTAGGTATCTGTGATAGTTACTAAGGCTATTCACAAGGACAGTTGAGATTACACTTTTCTGCCCTCTGCCATGTAACTTATTTGGCTAACAAATACTGACGAGGAGTTATGACTTCTGTCACTTCTTAGTAGATTTAAAAGTCAAGTGATCCTGAAAGACCTGGCAAATGAGACCTCCATTTAGTTCATGTGACTGAGTGACCATGCTGAGTAGAGCTGCATTCCAGGTTCACACTCCCTATAGAACAAAGGGAAAGGTATTTTTACTGCATTAGGTCATGAAATGTTAAGGTTGTTTTTGTTAATGAGACATGATATATGCTGACCGATACAGCATCATTCTAGGTACTGGAGTTATAATAATGAGCAAAACAGATAAATCCCTGCCTACATGGAGATTACGTTCAAGCAGTAAAACAAATTCTCAAAAATAATGATGATAAATTTATACATAATATGAAAAATGCAATAAAAATAAAACTTAGTAAGGAGATAAAGAATGGCAGTAGGTGGTCTTAGATAAAATGGTCTGAGAGCCTTTTCTGAAGAGGCGATACTTGACCAGACGTCAAGGAGGTCAAGAGGCCTCGGCGAAGGTGTGACAACTGTGTTGTGAAAGGCCAAGCACCTTTAAAGTTTTAAAACCAAACTCTGTGGTAAAGGCCTGAGCCCACCAGTCACAAGCTCTTGTAAATATCCAGAGAAACAGTGAGATGTGGAAGTTCTAAGACAAAAGAGTGTCTGTGAACAGCATAAATAGCACAATATACCTACAGAGGACCTGGCAAAGGGGAGACCTAGTAGGAGTGAACATTGAAAGGTTTTGTGAGTATGCAGATCAAAGAAATCCTTACAGATCTTGATAATAAGTTAGGGAAGAAAATTTTTGAACAAAAGAATATATGACTTACGGTTTATGAGATCACTTTGAATTTTTGGCAAAAAGTTAAACTGGAGGGGCAAGAGTGGGAGCAGGGAAACCAGCAAAGTTGCTCGTGCAGTACTCGGGAGTTGTGATAAAGGCAACACAAAGTGTCAAAGTAAGAATGTTTAGAGATAAACCTGCAGGATTTACTCTGACACTGTGGTTATGAGATGAAGAGAGTATGGCAGGGACAGGGAGAAACAATGGGAGGAGGGGATGTAAAGAGCAATTAGGGAGAAGTCCTGCATACATGCATTAGAGGAAGGAATGCCAGGATGAATATCTGGAACAAATAGAATGAGAAGTCAAATCTCATTCTGAATTCCAGAGCAGATGTGACTGTGATCTGTATTACAGGGCTAATGCTCTCTCCGTTTTTCTTTCTTTACAATGAGCATTATGTAAGATTCATGTAGTGCGGACTGCTGATACACTGCCCGTATTCCCTTGGTGAGTTACCATTCCTGTTTGTAGCTCCAGCTCTGAGTCAGTCAGCATCCTTGCCTGAGAGCATTATAGGTAAATGCCAACTGCCAGGGATTGATTCCCTCTAGGGGAAGTTCTCAAACAATTACTTCTGGAACCTGGTGGTAAATAACCCAGTTTCCTAACCCCTTGAGCAGAATAAGTCTGAGGTATAGGCTCATCATCGACACCTGAAGTTACCTGGTGGAATTAAGCTCCGATTGCCCAGTTTGGTAACATGTTTTATCCTATACCGTCTATGTGTTTCCTTTTCCTTCCTGTCTCAACTTTCCATCTCCTGACATTTTTACCTGTTATCAGCTTCCCAAACAAACAATTGTGCTCAAATCCTTTTCTTAGGATCTGCCTCTAGTAAAGTTCAAATTAAGACAGTTCATGCACAGAAAAAAATTTATTAAGCATTTTCTAAAATAAAACCTGTAGGTTTTACATAGTGAGAGTGAGTCAACTTTAATGGTTCATAGGTAAAATATTGCAAAGATTATCAAGCTGAATGCTCATAACAATCACATAATATCACAAATATCTTTCATTTTTTATTTTGAGCTCATTCCCTCTCTCTCTCTCCCTCTCTTTTTAATGAGTATGGTTGAAGGTTTATCAATTTTGTTGATCTTTTCAAAGAACCAGTTCCTGGTTTCATTGATCTGTTGGTTTTTGTTTATTTATTTATTTTTGTTGGTTCGAATTTCACTATGTCTGCTGTAATCTTTATTCTTTCTTTCTAGTGGCTTGGGATTTGTTGGTTCTTCTTTTCCTAGCTTTTAGGTGTGAGGTTAGGTTGTTTGAGAATTTCTTCTTGCTTCTTGAGATAGTTCTGTATTGCTCTACACTTCCCTCTTAAAACAGCTTTTGCTGCATCCCAGGCTTTGGACTATGGCATTTTCATTTCTCTCCATGTACTTTTAAGTTTCTTCTTTGGTTTGTTTGTTGACCCATTTATTGTTTAGTACAATGCTACTTAACCTTCATGCATTTGTGTTTTTGTCCAGATTTTTTTTTCTTGTGGTTAATTTCTAGTTTTATAGTGTTTAGATAGGAAAAGATGCACGGAATGACTTTGATCTTTGAATTTGTTGAGACTTGTTTTGTGACCTGTTATGTGGAGAATGTTCCATCTGCATTTGAATGGGCATGTTCTGCTTTAGGCTGGAATTTTCTAAATATATGTGTTAATTACATCTGGTCCACTGTGTCATTGAAAACCATTGCTTTCTTGTTCATTTTCTGTTTGAATGGTCTATTCATTCATGTTCCCCTAGTATTATTGTATTACAATCCATTACTTCCTTTATGTTTGTTATTAGCTGGTTAATGTATTTGGGTGCTCCCATGTTAGGTGCATAAATATTTACAGTTGTTACATATTCTTGTTCAAGTGTCCTCTTGTTATAGTCTATTTCAAAGTCAATTTTGTCCGATATAAGCATTGCTACCCTGGCTTTTTCTTTGCATCCATTTGCATGATAAATGTTTCTTCATCCCTTCACTTTCAATCCACTGTGTCTTTAGTTTCTGAAATTATGAAATAAGCATATAGATGGGCATTGCTTTTGTATACAATTTGTCACCTTATGTGTTTTGATTGTTCAGTTTACTCCATTTATTTTCAAAGTAATTATTGATGGATAATCATTCATTGTCATTTTGTTTCTTGTTTTATGTTTTTGTAATTCTTCTCTGTTTCTGTTTTCCTTTCTTCACTCTTGATTAGTTGCCTTTCTTTAGTGATATACTTGGATTCCTCTTTACTTTTTGCATGTTTGTGGTTACCATTAGATTTGTATATAAGGTTTTCTGCCTGTAGCAGTCTATATTAACTTGATAGTCACTTAAGTTGAAACCCATTCTTTACTGCTATCCTCTCATGTTTTAGATACATGGTTTCATACTTTATATCTGTTAATTTTGTGAGTCCCTTGACTAATTTTTATAGCCATGTATATATATACTGTTTTTGTACTTTCTACTTTTCTTATTTTTACCTAATGTTCTTTCCTTGCCATTAAAATAGTCCCCTTTACCAATTCTTGTAGGGTTGGTTTAATATTGATGAATTCCCTTAACTTTTTTCTTTTTTTTTTTAGTCTGGGAAATGATCTCTCCTTCTATTCTGAATGATAGCTTTTTTGGATACAATATTCCTAGCTGCAGATTTTTTTTCTTTCAGCATTTTGATTATATCATGCCACTTTCTTCTGTCCTGCAAAATTTCTGTTGAAAAGTCAGCTAATAAACTTATGAAGTTTTCCCTATATGTAACTGTATTCCTTTCTATTGCTGCTTTTTAAAATTCTCTATCACTTCTTTTTTGCCATTTAATTACCATGTGTCTTTGTGTGGACCATTCCGGGTTGATTTTGGTGGGGACTGTTTGTGACTCATGGATCTGGATTTCTGTTTTCTTTCCCAGATTTGGGAAGTTTTCAGGTATCATATCTTCAATAAAATTTCTGCCCCCATTTTCTCTTCTCCTTTTGGGATCCCTATAGTGCAAATGTTATGATATGTGATGGTGTCATTGAATTACCTTAATCTGTTCTCATTTTTTATTAATTGTTTTCTCTCACTTGTTCAGCTTGATTTCTTCCCATTACTCTTTCCTCCAAGTCACTGTTTTATTCTTCGACTCCCTTCAGTCTACTATTTATTAACCCTAGTGAGTTTGTTTTTTTTTTTTTTAATATCAGTCATCAAGTTCCTCCTCTCTGATTAGTTGTTTGTTGGTGTTTTGTTTTCTATTCTTTAGTTGAGGGACTCACTGAGAGTTTCAACTCTTTACTCAAGTTTAATGAGTATCTTTCTGACCATTATTTTAATTTCTCTGTTAGACATACTGCTTAGCTTCATTTTATTTAGCTCTCTTGCTGTGATTTTGTCTTGTCCTTTCATTTGAGCATAGTCTTCTGTTTCCTAATTTTGCCTAGCTTTCTGTGTCTGTTTCTACGTGTTAGGAAATTCAGCTATGCCTCCTGCTCTTGAAAGTAGTGACCTCATGAAGAAGTGGTCCTGTAGTGCCCTGTAATGCAATGTCTCCTATTCACTAGAACCTAGTGTCTCCTTCAGCAATGTCCCCTGTGTATGTTACATGTGCCCTACTACTTTGGTTGACT
The DNA here is from genome assembly GCA_004023965.1 of Spilogale gracilis. Taxonomy (NCBI): domain Eukaryota; kingdom Metazoa; phylum Chordata; class Mammalia; order Carnivora; family Mephitidae; genus Spilogale; species Spilogale gracilis. The sequence goes on from PITA01012851.1 coordinate 45,937, forward strand.
TGTGTTGCCCTCAGTGTAGTCATCTGTAAAGGTTCTGTTTATCTGTTGTGAGCAGGGTTTGGTTGTTAGTTGGCCAGTCTGGGGCTGCCTTGAGCTTGAGTTGGGTCAGAGAGGTATTTTCCAGAACTTTTGGTAGCACTGAACTGCAGAGTGCTCTCCCTGTGTTGTTCTCTGAGTGGCTTTTATAAGTGAGTGAGGTGTGCAGTTAGACCACATGTCTTCCCCTAGGCTACTTCTGGAGCCCTGGTGGAGCTGGTATGTGTGTGGTTATCTTCCCTTCTCCTTAGGGCAGGAGTCACTTTGGAGTAGTGTTGGGTCCTGTCAGGTCTGCTTGTATAATGCCATACTTGTGGTACTGCTTTAGATGGATTCCTGCTGAAGGTGGGTGGATAGGGACAGTTTTCAGGAGAATATGGGTGTGGACCCACTGTGTTTGCAAGGTTTTCACTCTTCCTTATGTTTAGCTGTGGAGGGTCTGGCCCTAGATGGGCCAGCCATCAGGTTATTTTCTAGGTTATTTATGCTGATGTGGATATTATTTGGGTGTATTTGTGGGACAAGGTGAGCTTAGGATCTTCCTACTCTGCCATCATCCCTTCTCTGGATGTCCCCCACTTCCTCATATATTAACAAATAAATTGTAACACATAAAAAGTCCTGAAAAATATGAAAAATTTTAGCATATGTAAATAAAAGTGCCTGAAGTAAATAAACTATTATCAAGAAAGAAGGAAAAATTCAACTAACAGGTGTTTCCACATACGAGAAAAGCTGGGTTATTCCTTTGAACCAAGGTGCTGAAAAGAGCAAGAAATTATCATCTTTAATAAGACTTTATAAAAGTTCCTGAGGCTTGAGACCCTAGAGCCCAAATAAAACAAAGCAGAACAGAAAAGCAAAAAATGGGCAGAGTCCTTAGAAGCAAACCAATGGACTCACACTCACTTGCATCCTTAGACTGAGAACACAATTTATACTCATTGAAGTACATCTAAGTGCATCTCCTCAGGTCTTCCATGACCTCAAACAACCGTTCTGTCCTCAGTTTCTCTCATTTCCCAGCCAGCAGCATGATTTATGTTATGCATATTCATTCTACATCTGCCTCCAGCACAGGGACATAAGCACATTCTTTCATGAATCACTATCATAACCTTTTAATAGTTGGGAGTATTTTTAAATAAAAGCAAAAAAGGAGTAGAGATTTTTTTTAGCCCTTGGATAATATCAGTTAAGATATCAGGTTTTATAGAGAACATCTCATGTCATTTAAAAAAAAATTACATTTCATTTTCTTTGTCTAAAAAACATGTTTCTATAACTCTAATTTACATAGTCTAATCTTAGTTTTGCCTCTTTACATACTACAAAAAATTGTTTTTATAATGCTTTTATTTTTTGAACTTTATTATAAATAATTTGAATAAAAAACTGAATATATGACCTCAAACATCTCTCTGTCACTGAAATTCTCTGATCCTCTCCCTAAATCTTTTTTGAACTCTCTTCAAAATTGCTCATTTTTAGAAGTACCTGAAATGTTTTGTTTTAACACTGTTTACTGATAATACTGAGCCCTAGGGGCCCTAATATCATAAGGCTTTGGTGTATTCAAGCAAGACTAACCATCCAAAATAATTTTGGAAAAGAAATAATCAAAAGAATTTAAAGCAAGAGATAACTTACAAATATCACAAAACAAAATAAAGGGAAGGAAATAGAGATTGTACATTTGGACTACTGACATTCTTTTATCACATAGTCTTTAATATGTTAGTTAAATAAAATTTAACTTTTTTCTCCAGTGTATATTTCATCTTACAGTTTATTATTTTTCCTTAGTAGATCATCTACATTCCTTATTTGCCTAGATATCACACAGTTTAGCACATAATCACACATTGTTTATATGATTCTCTAACTGCTTGTCTCCTTGGGAGATTTCAGGTAATTACATTTGCTAAAGTTCTTTCTTTCTTTCTTTCTTTCTTTCTTTCTTTCTTTCTTTCTCTCTCTCTCTCTCTCTCTCTCTCTCTCTTTCTTTCTCTCTCTCTCCTTCTTTTCTTCCTTTTTCTTTCTGTCTCTTTCTCTCTCTCTCTTTTTTTTCCTAGCTGCAGTACTCAAGTAACCATTATTGTACTTGTCATTTTAACCAATAGTTCTGGACACAATGCCTGTTCATAATAAATTCCCTAATATTGGTTGAGTTAATAAATAAATAAGTACTGACTGATTTGAATTAAAATAAAATGCATGCTGGAGAAGACACTGCTGGTAGAAATCAATGTAACTATTGTTATTGCCTAAGCTGTTTACATGCCATTCATCCTTAGATGTATATTGTTGAGAAAGAGCTAGGTGGCAAGTACTCTAAGTGCTTTTCTTATACCGTCTACTTAATCCTCACAGTGATGCTAAGGGAATAATTCATCATAAATCATTTATTTCAATTGATAGAAAAGACAAATAAAATTGGCTTAAGCAACAAGGAGGGGTATGGCATAACTTCATTTTGGGCCCATGTGGTCAAGGACAAATTCTTAGCTCTGTATTATCTAGATAAGCTTCTTACGGTAGCTTTGAGTAGCTTTAGATTCTCCCCTCTAGTTGCAAGATGATTATAGTTACCGATAAAACAACTTCACACCTTCAAAACTTTTTAGTCTTCATTCAAAGAAGTCTCAGCAAAAGTCTTTTCAGATGAGCTATGTACCCATCCTGAATTAATCACTGTAAACAATAGTGTGGAATATGTTACTGATTTCAGCTAATCAATATCTCCAGGAATGGAGTTATAATCATGTAGACAAAGTGCATATGTCAGGGGTTGGGGTGTGGATTCTTCATTAAAGAACACAGAAATGGATATTAGAATGCAAAATAAAAGAAAACCACTATGTCCAGTAACTCTGTTTTAAAGTTAAGGAAACAAGGAATCAAAGGGTCTATGTCATTTTTCTAAGTCATACAGCTAATACTAGCAGAATTGCAATTCAAATTCAAGTCTGTCTCCAATACCAATATATTACATGACCTCCTTCAAATGTTTATTACTGTCCTTAACTCTGCATTCTGCCATTACAAAAGTGCTTCTTTTTCTTTTTTTTTTCCAAGATTTTATTTCTTTATTTGACAAAGAGATCACAAGCAGGCAGAGAGGCAGGCAGAGAGAGAGGAGGAAGCAGGCTCCCTGCTGAGCAGAGAGCCTGATATGGACCCCAATATCAGGACCCTGAGATCATAACCTGAGCTGAAAGCAGAGGCTTTAACCCACTGAACCACCCAGGCACCCACGAAAGTACTTCTAAAGTCTCCTGCCAACGAAAGAGAATACAGTGGACTGTCAGTACTAGAAATAATATATTTTCTTTTTATAATACAACTTTATTTTGAATGACATGTCTCTATCCTGCTATTCATCTCTATTTTAATAATAAAATTATTCACTAATTTTTCCTACAGGAATAAATTCGCAGCCATTTATATTTTAGGAAGTTACTGATTGGGGGAAAAATGTACAGAAAAGAAAAAAGAATTGTCTAATTAGCAGTGACAGAAAATTGGTAGAAGCTATGGGGCACTTGGATGGCTCAGTCAATTGAGTGTTTGACTCTTGATTTTGGCTCTAGTCATGATCTGAGGGTCATGGGTTGGAGCACCACACTGGGCTCTGTGCTTCTAACTGTATGCTTCTAAAATTGGAGCAGCCAATTTTATAAACCAATTAATAACAAAATTAAAGAAACACATTGATAATAGGATAGTAACAGGGGACTTGAACACCGCACTCACAGCAATGGACAGATCATCTAAGCAGAAGATCAATAAGGAAGCAAGGGCTTTTAATGACACACTAGACCAAATGGATTTGACAGATATATTCAGAGCATTCCATCCTAAAGCAACAGAATACACATTCTTCCTGAGTGCACATGGAACATTGTCCAAAATAGATCACATCCTGGGTCACAAATCAGGTCTCAACTGGTACCAAAATATTGGAATTGTTCCCTGCATATTTTCAGACCATGGTGCTTTGAAACTTGAACTCAGTCACAAGAGGAAATTTAGAAGGAACTCAAATATTTGTAAGTTAAAGAGCATCCTACTAAAGAATGAATGGGTCAACCAGGAAAATTAAGAATCAAAGAATTCATGGAAACAAATTAAAATGAAAGCACAAGTGTTCAAAACCTTTGGGATGCAGCAAACACAGTCCTAAGAGGGAAGTACATAGGAAAACAAGTCTTTCTCAAAAAGTTAGAAACTCTCAAATACAAAAGCTTACCTTAAACCTAGAAGAGCTGAAGAAAGAATATCAAAGCATAAACCCAGCAGGAGAAGAGAAATAGTAAATATTAGAGCAGAAATCAATGAAATAGAAACCAAGAACAGTAGAACAGATCAATGAAACTAGAAATAGTTCTTTGAAATAATTAATAAGATCAATAAACCCCTAACCAGCCTTATCAAAAAGAAAAGAAAAAGGACCCAAATTAATAAAACCATGAATAAAAGAGAAGATATCACAACCAACATCCAGGAAATATAGTTTTAAGAAGATATTATGAGGATCTGTACGCCAAATTACTTCCAAATTAGGCAATCTGGAAGAAATGGATGCATTCCTAGAGATGTATAAATTACCAAAACCAAAACGGACGAAACAGAAAATCTGAAAAGACCCATAACCATCAAGGAAATTGAAGCAGTAACAAACATCTCCCAATAAACAAGAGTCCAGGCCCAGGCTTCCCAGAGGAATTCTACCAAACATTTAAGGAAGGCTAATACCTATTATTCTGAAACTTTAAAAAAAAATAGAAATGAAAGGAAAACTTCCGAACTCTTTCTGTGAGACCAGCATTACCTGATCTCCAAACCAAAGACTCACCAAAAAGGAGAATTACAGACCAATATCCCTGATGAACATAGACGCTAAAATTCTCACCAAGATACTAGTCAATAGAATCTAACAGTACATTAAAGGATTACTACCATGACCAAGTGGGGGTTATTCCTGGGCTGCAGGACTGCAGGGATGGTTCAACACCCACAAATCCATCAATGTGATACATTACATCACATTAATTTTAAAAAAGGACAAGAACCATATGATCCTCTCAACTGATGTCAAACAAGCATTTGACAAAATACAGCATCCTTTCTTGATTAAAACTCTTCACATACCTGAACATCATAAAAGCCATAAATGAAAAGCCCACATTCTCAGTAAGAAACACTGCGAGCTTTTCCCCTAAGGTCAGGAACACAACAGGGATGTCTACTCTCATCACTGTTTTTCAACATAGTACTAGAAGTCTTAGCATCCTCAGCAATCAGACAACAAAAAACAAATAAAAAGCATTCATATTGGCAAAGAAGAAGTCAAACTCTCACACTTTGCAGATGCCATGATATGTTATGTGGATAACCCAAAAGACTCCACCCTACAATTGCTAGTACTCATACAGGTACTCAGCAATGTGACAGGATCTAAAATCAATGCACAGAAGTCAGTTGCATTTCTATACACTAACAATGAGACAGAAGAAAGAAATTAAGGAGTCAACCCCATTTACAATTGCACCAAAACCTACAAGATTCGTAGGAATAAACTTAACCAAAGAGGTAAAGGATCTATTCTCTATAAACTACAGAACACTTAAGAAAGAAATTGAGGATGACACAACAAAATGGAAAAACATTCCATGCTCATGGATTGGAAGAATAAATATCCTTAAATATTGTTAAAATATCTCTGCTACCCAGAGCAATCTACACATTCAATGCAATCCCTATCAAAATACCATGGACATTTTTCATAGAACTGGGAGAAACAATCCTAAAATTTATGTGGAACCAGAAAAGATCCCAAATAGCCAAAGGAATGTTTAAAAATAAAACCAAAGCTGTTGGCATCACTGGACTTCAAGCTCTATTACAAAGCTGTAATCATCAAGACAGTATGGTACTGGAACAAAAATGACACATAGATCAATGGAACAGACTAGAGAACCTAGAAATGGACCCTCAGTTCTATGGTCAACTAATTTTCAGCAAAGCAGGAAAGAATATCCAATGTAGAAAGGGTAGTCTCTTCAACAAATGGTATTAGGTAAATTGGGAAAATTGGACAGTCACATGTAGAAGAATGAAACTGAACCATTTCCTTATACCATATGCAAAGGTAAACTCAAAATGGATAAGAGTCCTAAATGTTAGACAGTAATCCATCAAAATCCTTGAGGAGAACACAGGCATCAGCTTCTTCAACCTCAGCTGCAGCAACTTCTTGCTAGACATGTCTCCAAAGGCAAGGAAAACAAGCAAAAATGAACTACTGGGACTTAATCAATATAAAAAAGCTTCTGCTCACAAAAGGAAACAGTCAACAAACTAAAAGGCAATCTTCAGAATGGGAGAAGGTATTTCCAAATGACGTATCAGGTAAAGGCCTTATCCAAGATCTATAAAGAACTTATCAAACTCAGTACCCCCAAAAACAAATAATCCAGTCAAGAAATGGGCAGAAGACATGAATAGTCATTTCTCCAAATAAATATAAATGACAAATGGACACATGAAAAAATGTTCTACATCACTTGGTATCAGGGAAATATAAATCAAAACTACAATGAGATATCACATCACACCAGTCAAAATGGCTAAAATCAACAAGTCAGGAAACAACAGATGTTGGCTAGGATGCCGAGAAAAGGGAACCCTCTTACACTGTCGTTGGGAATGCAAGTTGGTATAGTCACTCTGAAAAACAGTATGTAGATTCCTCAAGAAGTTAAAAATAGAGCTACCCTATGACCCAGCAATTGCACTACTAGGTATTTGTCCCAAAGATACATATGTAGTGACCCAAAGGGGCATCTGCACCCCAATGTTCATAGCAGAAATGTCCACAATAGCCAACCATGGAAAGACCCTAGATGTCCATCACCAAATGAATGGATAAAGAAGATGTTATATGTCACATACACACATAATGGAATATTACTCAGCCATCAGAATAAATACCATTTTTATCAACATGGATGGAAATGGAGGGTATTATGCTGAGTGACATAAGCCTTTCAGATTAAAATGACTATTGTATGATTTCACTCCATATGATTTCACCCATATGCGGAGCATAGAAACAGCACAGAGGATCATAGGGGAAGGGAGGGAAAACTGAATGGGAAGTCATCAGAGAAGGAGAAAAATCCATGGGAGACTCTTAACTATATGAAACAACCTGAGGTTGGCTAGAGGGGATGTGGGTGGGAAGATGAAGTTATTGGGTGATGGGCATTGGGGAGGGCACATAATGTGATGAGTAGTGAATTACTGAACTCTACATCTTGAAATAATGATACACTATACATTGGCTAATTGAATTTAAATTTTAAAAAATAGAAAAACAGTTTAGGCTTTAGATAGTTTTTCTGTCAGGACATGGTTTGTACAGTTTATCCATGTTGCAAATCATAGTAGAATTTTTCTGTTTGCCTTTCATTTAACATGTGATACTCAGAATAGTGTCTTCCCTTTTCAATTTACTCTTTATCCACAGCCCTTTCATAGGCTTTAGGCTAGATTTTTAATCTCTTGATTTAAATATTTTATAGTTCATCTAAAAGTCAAACTAAACTGTTTTATTATTTCCTCCCGGTTTTACTGAGATATAATTTACTGAAATATAATTGACATGGTGTAAATTTAAGGTATATTAGGTGTTGATTTCATACACATATATTGCAAAATGTTTACCATCATAGGGTTAGCTAACATGTCCGTCATGTCACATAATTAGCATTTCTTTTTTTGTGGTGGAAATGGCTAAGATCTACTCTCTCAGCATCTTTTGAGTTAACAATATAGTATTAGTAACCATAAACATGTGCATAAGATCTATAGGACTTCATCTTATGATTAGACATTTGTATCCTTTGACCACTATCTTCCCATTTTCCCCATATCCTAGCCTCTGGTAACCATCATTCTACTCTCTTTCTATGAGTTATGCTTCTATTGATTCCACATATAGTTCATATCATATAGTATTTATCTTTCTCTGACTTATTTCACTTAGCATAATGCCTTTAAAGTCCATCCATGTTGCAAATGGAAGGCTTATTTTATCTTGTACTTGAATAATATACCATTGTGTGCATATGTATGTGTGTGTATATGTGTATACACACACATACATATGTGTTATATATATATCTCATATCTGCTTTATCCATTCACCCCTTGACAGACATTTAGCTTATTTCTGTATCTCACTATTTTGAATAATGCTGCAATGAACATGGGAGTGCAGGTATCTCTTCAAGATCCTGTTTCAATTTCTTTTGGATATGTATTCCAGAAGTGGGATTGCTGGATCATAAGGTAGTTTTACTTTTAAATTTATAAGGGACCTCTATACTGTTTTCCTTAGTGGTACCAATTTGCATTCCTATCAGCAGTGCTAAATTTTCCCTTTTCTCCACATCCTCACCAACATTTTGATGATAACTATTCTAACAGGTGATTCCTCATTGTGGTTTTGATTTGTGTTTCCCTTATGATTAGTGATGTTACATGCTTTTCATGTACTTGATGGCTATTTGTAGGTCTTTGGAAAAATGTTTATAGACCATAATATTCTTCATTGCAGTTTCTTAGTGACTCTTGTCTGTTCTAGACTTCCTTTACCTATAGACTTTAACTCTAAGCACTCTTTTTACCTGGTTAAAAAATATACAATTGTATAAATTCTGATTAAATCCTCTGGAATGTAACCTCCCTTAGTATTTCGAGATTTTCAAATATTAGGTTATTTCTTAAATGTATGCTTCATATACCAAGATATTAATATTCAAGACTATTAAAAGTATAACATTTGGAATAAAATTTTTAATTATATTTTAAAATTAAGTACATATTTATTGCATAAAATTATCATGATTTCTTTTAATCTTTAGAACTAGACTTAAAATTGTGTTTGCTTAGATTACAGCAGAATGCTTTGTCCTATTGATCTTTGGGGATACAAATTCATTTTCTCTTGCTGTTAACTGGACTCTAGAGGGGAAGTTTGATAAGTGCTATAGCAGAATCATTATTAATAAACAGAGTCTCATTTATTTACATGATTTTATAAGACTTTATGTTTCTTAATGTTTGCAATATTCATAGTCTCATAGTTTTCATAGACCAAGTCAATATTTTATTTGACATATTAGAAAAGGGGTATCTGGCATGAAATTGGAACTAAAATGCACACTTTGGTAGGTTGGAATAAGTAAGTATGAACTTAGGAGTCTTTGTCTTGACCTTTTCATTAGCTAATATGAAATTTCATTGGCATTTTTTTTTATCCTGCTGGTTTACGTTGATCAGGAGTCCTATCTTCCTGCAATGCCAAAGGAATTTTTGATTATGTAATAATAAACAAATTATTACTGATATTATCATCATATTTTTATCTGATAGAAGAAAATGACAAAGTGATATTTCCAGAATTATCACTGTGTTATTGGAGGAGTACCAGTGATATTTATACTTACTATTTGTTTTTAAGAAATACAAACTATAAATATTTATAATATTATGTAATAGATTTGATTTGTTTCATTTACATCATTGCAACTCTCTCATATTTCCATTTCAAGCTGATACTTTCACTATAAATTTTAAACTTTCAAAAAGAATGGGAAATTAGAAACCATAATAACAAATAAGTAACTTAATGAGATTCTACTCCTAAATTTGGCATAAGTCAACAGCTTGGTTTTGTTTTGTTTTGTTTTCTTGAAAGCAAACAAAGCAACAGCTGTGTCTAGACACAGCATCTCTAAGTTAGAAAATGAGATATTGAACACTGGGATGAAATATGAAATTCATATCTTATAAAATTACTAAGCCTTCCATTTAGGAATCCATGAGGTCAGGACTCAAAAGTTCCTAAGGTTTTTAACACTTCTAGGTTTGCTGCTTTTAGGTAGATCCTGCATTTCTGAGAATATGAAATCATCTCTGCGATCAGTGTAGGCGTGTGTGTGTGCGCACACACACTCTTAATAGCTGTCGTCCAGTCTCCTCTTGAATATTTTAGCAAAAGTAAACCTAGAACTCTTCAGTATGGAATAGCTTGAATTTCTTGGAAATATAGTCAATATGGATATTTGCGAATGTTTGCCATGTATGTGTCCTTCATGGAATTGATGAAGTGCTCTGGGGTATAATACTTTAAAGGGAAAAAAAAAAAAAAGATGTGTTTGTCCCCACTCAAAACACACTCTATCTCTGACAAAGCATTTGAAAAAGTGGAGAAACGAAGTCATCTGGAAGATTGTGAAAATTGTAGTTTCACTTTGAATTGTGAACCATTGAGTAGATTTCTAATCTAAAGGTAAAAGAAAGACTAAATTCAATGAAGAAATATCTTAGAGTAAGATGAGTGAGGTTCCTTTTGAGGTAAAGCAAGAAGGACTAGCAGCAGTTCCAGATGTGTAAGACTAAAAATGGAGATGTTTCACTGTCTTAAATTTAGTGACAACAGTTTTTAATCTCTATGTTGGAGTCTCAGATGACTGAAGTGTTAGAAGCTTCCCAGGTGATTCTAATCTTTAGCTGTATTGAAAACCACTAAACCGGAAAAATAGGTCTTCCATTTGCCAGGAAAGAGAACAAGAGAGAGTTGAGATAGGGAGAGAGAGAAATGAAAGAATAGGAGAGAGAAAGAGATTGGTGGGAGGGGGATAATCTGGAAACATATGAAGCATTAATATCAGAAATCTTATGGTTCTAGCAGTTGGTTATTGATTCCTCAGAACTTTAAGTGGCTTGGAATGCTCAGAAAAGTCTTGTCCCTGAGATTTTTAGACCCAGATGAAATCTTGAAGCATAAAGTGGCTTTGAGATTGTAGGACAGATGAAACCATCATCTCAAAGAGATATCTGTGTTCAGTGGTCATTGCAGCCTCACAATAACCAAGATATGGAAACAACCTAAGTGTCAATGAATGAACAGGTCAAGAAAATGTGATATCTATATACAGTGGGATATTATTCAGCATTGAAGAGAAGGCAGTCTTGACATTTCTGATAATGTGAATGAAGGAGGGCATTATGCTAAGTGAAATAAGCCAAATAGAGAAGGACAAATATGGTGTAGTTTACTTATATGTGGAATCAAAACAAACAAACAAAACAGAAGCTCATAGAAACCGAGAGAAGAAAAGTGTTTTCCAGGATAGAGGGGTGAGGGGAGTTAGGGAGAAGGTGGTAAAATGTGCAAACTTTCGGTTATAAGATGAATAATGTCTGAGGACCTAATGTATAACACAGTGATATAGTTATAACATTGCATTGTGTAATTGAACTTTATTAGAAGAGAATTTAAATGTTCTCACCAAAACAAAAAAAAAAGGTAAATATATAAGGTGACTGATGTATTATTTAACTAGATGGGTGGAATCCTTTTTCTTTGTATACATATATAAAATCACCATATTGTACACATAAATTATTTTATAATTTTATTTGTCAGTTATACCTCAGTAACGTGAAAAAGAAAAGATTGTGGAACATTATGAAATGGATCCTAGTTGTCATACTATTCCAGTTGCAGATTGAGTGTATTAATTAATCCTTTTTAAAAAATTAAGCAGCTCTACAATGTAGATCAAAGAGTACTTGCAGATGGAGTGTATCCCAAGTTTCCGGGAAACAATGCAGCTACAAGATATAGGAACACCACCCTGACAAGGACCTGAACTCTGTACCCCATAGGCATCAATGATATGAATTACACTCACTGGGTCAAAATGAACAACACAGAATACATATTCTTATTAAAGTATGAAGTGTGTAACCAAACACAATATTTCAAGCTCAATTTGGTCATTGCAGGGAATAGAAACATAACTTTCTTGATCTGGATATTATATAGCTCTTAATGCTGCCAAAGGTTTCATTAACATTTCTGGCTGCTTTGCCAGGCACTGCAGTCATTTTGAGTTTGGAGTGAATACTCCTAACCCCTTAGGGAGTATTTCGGGAAAGCACATCCGGTTGCTCCTACTTCAGCATCAGGTGAAGTACTTTCTGCAGGTTCAGATTCTTGAATTCAGATACTAAATTAGAATCTTGGACGGTGGGGCTCAAGTATATACAAGTACTGTAGACTCCTTAGAACAGTTCTTATATTCCACTAGAAAAGTTGGAAGGGCTATTACCACCTATAAATATGTAGATTTGAGATGAATTTGGCATATATGGGGAACAATAAGAAAATTAAAGACAGACCTATAATTGAGGACAAGACTAGTTAGTGTTAGTGTTGTGGCAGGAAAGAACAAAAGAAATAACAAACTGAGAAGCTTTACTTAGATCCAGAACAATCCACTTTGGAAAACATATATAAAATAGGTATCATGGTGTACAGAAAAGAAAAATAAGTAATAGAAAGTCATATTTAAGAGCAGGGAAATATTTTAAGATAGTGACTGCACTGCAGCTGTTTCATGTGCTACAGAAAAAGATTAGGATCAAAGACAATTCTTTCCAATAATTCATGGACCCAATCTTGCTTCTAACATTTTGCAAATCTAATACAAGTTTAAGATTACTCCCTATTCCCATAGTCAAGAGCTATTTATTTTAAAACTTTAAGTTGTAAATTTTCACAATTTATACTATAGATCAGTTTCTCCTTATGCAAATTAATTTTTGAGTTATAATTGACATCCAACATTACATTAGTTTCAGAAGTATGACTTAATGATTCAATAACTGTTATATATGAAAAATGATCATGACAATAAATCTAGTTAACCTCCATTTCTTAATTTTTTTCTTATGATAACTTTTTTTGCATTTATTAACTTTGCTATTTTAATTCCATTATAGTTAACAGTGTCATTAGTTCCAAGTGTACAATGTAATGATGCAACAGTCCTACACATTATTCAATACTTGTGGTAAGAACTTTTAATGTGTATTCTCTGAGTAACTTGCAATTGTTAAATATAGTATACTAACTGTAGTTACCTTTGTACATTACACCCCCATGACATTTATTTTATAACTAGGACTTTGTATCTTCCGAGTCCCTTCATAGATTTCACTCCCCACTTCTGGCAGCTGCCAATCTATTCTCTGTATCTATGAGCTTGGGGAGGTGGTTTTTTATTTTTAATTTTTTAAGATTTCACATATAAGTGAATAGATCAGTGTTTCTTAAACTTGACTGTGATCAGATCACAATTGCAGAATCGCAGACTTCACACTCAGTCACATTTTTTTTTTTTACATTTTTGAAGGGCTCAGGAATCTGCCTTTTAAAATAGCCATTCAGGTAGTTTTGTGAGGAAGTGATCTATACATTGAACGTTCCTCTTGATGCTATCCTCTTATCTCTTCCAGGATACTCCTCCTTTCAGGTTTCCCTTTCTAATTGAATCTATAACTTCTCTACTGCCTTGGCTTCTTTTTTTTTTTATTTGTATCTGTAAAAGTATTTTTATTAAAATATGAAAGTCGAAAGGATATCAGCATCTATATGTACAGAAGCAATTACACAAAGCTAGACAATATGCATGCTCTTATTTGAAAGTATGACTCCATGGCTCTTGGAGGCCATTCAAGGACCTCATATGACAGTATTACCATCTGATCCCATCAAGGATTTTAAAAGGGTCTGCTTTGCCATTCTCAGGCTTTCTTTTTCTATCTGCCTGGCCTATCCTGACTCTTCTGCAGATTCTCAGCCTTTCTGCTTAAATGTCAGGTAATTAACACAAACCAAAGCTCAGCATATCCATGAATGCCTAGACTGAATGGAAAATTCATTCCCAGATATCCCTAGTTTATAGTAAGACCAGTCTTGAGAATTGAATCTATATATAGTTTTATTATCAATGTGAAATTAATAATACAGTTAGCTAAAACTGTGAAGTAGAAGTGGGAAGGGAAATCTAAGATGTCAATAACCACATATTATGGATAAGAGGGTCAAGAGATAGTGTCTGAAGCTAATAA
>PITA01012852.1:0-18182 GCA_004023965.1 Spilogale gracilis
TGTGTGTGTGTCTCTGTGTGTGTGTCTGTGTGTGTGTCTGTGTGTGTGTGTGTGTGGCTGTGTCTGTGTAATCAGACCAGCAACGCTTATTCTGATCAATGTGTAAGTAAAGGAAACAACTCTGTTATACAAAAGGGATTTCTCTGTTCTGAGAAGTAAAACCTATTGCAAAAATTGCCTTTTAATTGCATCCTCTTTTTAAAAGCTAAATATGGGAGTTCAGCAGTACTGTTGTTTCACACTGAAATAGCATTCTTTAAAAAGAGGGACTATGAAAGGGAAAAAAGGGGGGATATATTATCCAAAAATATCAATGTCATAAAAGACAAAAGCTAATGGTGAACAGTTCCAGATTAAAGGAGACTAAAGACACATGACAATAGAACATGTGATCCTGGTCTGGTCTGGGATCAGTACTAGAGGAACAATGTTATAGAGGACATTATGGGGTCAATTGGAAAAACTGGAACTCAGACAACGGATAAGGTAAAAGTATCTATATTAAATTCACTGAAGCTGACAGCAGTACTGTGGAGCTATAAGGGAATATTCTTTTTTTTTTTTTTAAAGATTTTATTTATTTGAGAGAGAGAAACACAGCCAGAGAGGGAACACAAGCAGGGGGAGTGAGAGAGGGAGAAGCAGGCTTCCTGCCGAGCAGGGAGCCCGATGTGGGGCTCGATCCCGGGTCTCCGGGCTCATGACCTGAGCCGAAGGCAGTCGCTCAACCAACTGAGCCACCCAGACGCCTATAAGGGAATATTCTTATTCTTGGGAAACACTGAGGAATTTAGGGATAAAGACTCACAAAGTGGGGACGCCTGGATGGCTTAGTCATTGAGCATCTGCTTTCAACTCAGGTCATGATCCCAGGGTCCTGGGATCAAGTCCCACATCGGGCTCCCTGCTTGGCAGGAAGCCTGCTTCTCCCTCTCTCACTCCCCCTGCTTGTGTTCCCTCTCTAGCTGTGTCTCTGTCAAATAAATAAATAAGATCTTTAAAATAAATAAATAAATAAGACTCATGAAGTATGCAACTTACAAAAAAAGTGCGCCATGCTCATGAATTATAACACTCAATTTTGTTAAATGTCAATTGTTGCCAAACTGATGTATAGAGTCAATGCAATTCTGATAAAAATCCCAGTAAGCTCTTCTGTAGAAACTGCCAAGATGCTTCTAAAATTTATCCCAAAATGCATACAATAAAGAATATCCAAAACAAATTTGAAAAAGAGAAGAAAACTGGAGGACGTATACTAGCTGACTTCAAGTTTCACGATGGAAACACATGTGGTACTGGTGTCGGGGTAGACATACAGGTCAGTGGAACGGAATGGGGACTTCAGAATAGTTCTGATACGTACAGCCAATGGATTTTCACCCAGGCAATTTGTTCTACCGGGTGCAGGCACGGAGAGAGTGCAGAATCGTGGAAAGTAGGAACGTCCCAGGGTCCCAGTGGGAATTAGATGGCGCATGCAAATTGGGATCATTTTAGATTGGCTTAATAAAGGGAAGACTTAAAAGATGATGGAAGTGACCCTCTGCCATTTCCAGGCCTTGAATCTTAAGCAAGTCTGTTTGCTTCTGTCCTTGCAGTTTTGGGAGCCCTTGAGTCACCAGGTCCAGTACTCTGCTGGAGAGACCGTGGGGGAAGAGCTTGTGGTGAGCCATGCAGAAAGGGGGAAGTCTTACCTTCCTAGAACCCCAGCTGGGCCCAGCCTTCCTCCTGTCCCCACCGGCGTTATAGTGAAGGCACATTGGGCGTTCCAGCCACCACGTCCCTGCAGCTTTGTGATAGACAACTTATGAGAGCAGCGAGGAGTCAGGCAGTGGGGCTTTGGTCAGCTCACAGAGTCATGGGAAACAACACAATAGTCATGATTCTATGTCAGTCAGCTGTGGTTTTTTTAAGGACTGATTGATTTATTTGCGAGAGGGAGCGTGCGCATGAGTGGGGACAGGGGAGGGACTCTCGAGCCGGCTCCGCTGCCCGGAGGCCAGTGCAGGGCTCAGTCCCACTACACCGACATCAGGACCTGAGGTGAAACCCAGAGTCGGACACTTAACTGACAGAGCCACCCAGGAACCCCTTAGTCAGGAAGGGTTTTAAAAAACAAAAATTATTTACTTGAGAAAGAGAGCATGAGCAAAGGGAGCGGTGGAGGGAGAGAAAAAGCAGGTTCTTCCTGAGCAGGGAACCTGGCATGGGGCTCGATCCCAGGACCCCAGGATCGTGACCTGAGCTGCAGGCAGACACTTAACAGGCGGAGCCACCCAGGCGCCCCAGTCAGTCGGGTCTTTGATAGCTAACTAAACAGCTACCAGGTAGCAGCCCTCCAGAGAGGAAGCCTGGAAATCCACATTGCAGCCATGCTCTTCTCCCTCCACCTAACCTCCCCGTGAGCAGAAGGCAGGGGGGCCTCCCATACTTTCCATAAAGGCGAGCTTCTTCGAGCACAGAGAAGGGGAGAGGAGAACGAGACTGGATCAGGAAAGGTGAACAGGAGATAGTCAGCAGGGTCCGACCCCTTCCCCTTGAGCGTCAACTCTTCCTCTTAACCTGGGTGAAAAGCTGCCTTCCTGTTACGAAGACACTCAGAGTCCTTCACCTTCCGTGTTGTGGGGAGATGTTCAGTCGGGGTTCCACCGAAACCTGAAATATTAGCTAATGGTGGTGTTCTTCACATCAGACGGCTAGGATAAGGGTGTGGAAAGTAACTAATCAACATGAAACGTAGCTATTACCATCCTAGCTTCTGTGAGTGCCATAAGTCTAAGTGGGTGGTGATCATATCTGCTTTTTCCACATTCATTTCATGTTTCTATTAACCTCTGAGAATGCCTGAGCTGGATGGAGTTCTTTTCCTGGTAGGGGGACTCAAACCTTCATTTTTTAAAAAAGATTTTATTTATTTATTTGACAGAGAGAGAAACACAGCTAGAGAAGGAACACAAGCAGGGGAGTGAGAGAGGGAGAAGCAGGCTCCCCCCCTCAGCAGGGAGCCCGATGTGGGACTCGATCCCAGGACCCTGGGATCATGACCCAAGCTGAAGGCAGATGCTTAATGACTGAGTCACCCAGGTGCTCCTATAAATTTTCTTTATTCAGCACATGATGGGTACTCAGGTATTTCCATGTCTGGGCTATTGTGAATAAGCCACAGAGAACACAGGAGTGCAGATGTCTCTTCAAGATTGTGATTTCATTTCCTTTGGATATATACCAGAAGTGGAAGGCTGGATTGGTAGTTTTATATTTAATTTTTTGAGGAACCCTCATTCATTTTTCCATAGAGGCTGTACCAGGATATGTTCCCAGCAAACATGCATGGGGTTCCCCTCTCTCCACATCCTCATCAGCAATCATTACAGCTTGCCTTTTCAATAATAACCATTCTAACACGGGGCTTGATCCTGGGACTCCGGGACCATGACCTGAGCCAAAGGCAAACACTCAACGACTGAGCCCCCAGGCACCCCTCAAACCTTCATCCTTATGGGATTTGAGTCCTTTGTGGTCTGCTTTTTCCCTGTGGCTGCCACTTACCACTGACAAGAACAAGTGGACAGTTGACTACTGGGAGGCACCGAGCAAATCCTCTGGGTCCCTCACGGAGTTCTCGGCCATCTTATGGAGTAACGGCCCAGTTTCTCTCTGGTCATTAGGTTCAACGACTCCAGTCAGCACGACAGCCCCATTCTTTGCTTTGGCCCCTTGGGCACCAGGATCTTTAAACCCACAGTGACCAAGGTCACAGGGGCAAGGAGCAAATGTTCCTCAACAATGAGAGAGACCCCTTCCAGCTCCAGCCTCGGTCCCCAGGCTGCACAACCGGTCAGGAGTCAGAAGACACCGCATATTAGTCACGGGCTAGAAGCATACCCTAATTCACAGGTCAGCAGCCCCCTCACGGGGTGCCAGGACTCAGCCCTCAGCAGGCCTTCCAGCCTCTGTCGCACCAGCGGCTTCCGTGTCGTGGGACACGTGGGAAGACAGTGACGTCCATCACCCTGAGCCCACTGCTCCACTTCCTTCGCCGTAAAATACCCACCTGGTCGTAATGCAGTCGCCGTGTGGGATTCGACGGTGGTGGAGAAGGTGTTCCAAGAATCTAAAAACTGGTGGAAGCGGCAAAAGCACTGAGATCTCGCCTCCAATTTTCCAAAATCAATCTTTCCAATTTTCCAAATCAATCTTTGGAAAATCAAATTTTCCAAAATCAATCTGACCTAAGGAGTCACTGCCCACATATCACTACAGTTCTGCAGGTCAGGCTACTTCTTCTTCTGTGTGAAAGGCACAATGAGATGCAGCATCTACAGTTTGGCACCTAGGATTCCCTCCACCATTGTCTTTCCGGGCCACCCGTGGGCAGAGCGTTAGTTTGACAGCCGCCGGCTTCCAGCTGCTGATGCTCTAACAGGTAGACCAGGAATAAATCATGTTTGTTTTCCCCTCTATTAACTGGCCAGGGAAGTCCTCCCAGGGTCGAGAAAGAGGCAACAGCCTGGAAGTCTGAGCCACCTGCTTACACAGGTGACCTGTGTCTTCCACACCTGCCTCTGGGACCAAGCACATCTCTTTTATTTTGCCAGAGATCTGTTGGGCATGTCTTATTTTGATGTTTTGGTGGACTATGTAAGACCCAGTTTGTGATGGGCAGCTTAGGTCATAGTTGTTTGTTTGTTGTTTTTTGTTTTTCTCAAACAGAGAAGAGTAGAAGTCCTATCCTGAGCAGAGTCCTCCCAACGAGGGACGCAGCCCCGCTGTCTCTTCGATCTCCTTCTAGGTTCGTTAAGGCCTGAGCCCCACAGGCATCTAAAGAATGAAGGGTTCGTTGAAGACCGTAGACCATCTACGTCTTGATCTAGAGGGGCAAATAAAAGATACCCTGCGTCAGGGGACTGTAGTAAAGGAAGGAGCTAGGGAGTTAAGAATAAAGTGACATATCATGACATTTAAGTAGGGTTGGGGAGGATGGTGGCGCCCTGGTGGCTTAATCTATTTAGCATCTGCCTTCAGCTCAGTTCATGGCCCCAGGTTCTGGGATGAAGCATGGCATCAGGCTCCTCACTCAGTGGGGACTCTGCTCTCTCTCCTCCCTCTTCTGCTTACATTCTTTCTCAAATAAATCAATAAAACCTTAAAAAAAAAAAACAGGGTAAGGGGGGTGATGAGGACACACGAAAAGGAGGAAAGCAGTGAGAGAACGCAGGACCCAAGTGCAGGTCCCAGGGTAATTCAGTGAGGCCACGAGAGCGAGTCGGAAAGACAGAAAGCGCCTGTCTGAGGGAGGAACCGCTCAGAATAGAAATTCTGTGTGAAATATTGGTCATGGTTCAGTGGGATGTTCTGCAATGATGGAAGTACTCTGTATCTGTGCTGTCCCGCACCTGAAATGTGACTAGTGTGAGGGACACCCTGAATTTTAGATTTTATTTAATTTTAGTTGATTTGCATTTAAATAGCCATGCGAGGTTAGCAGCTGCTGAATTGGACGGTCGGGTTTTATTGCAGAGGTGCAATCCGAGGGCAACAAAGAGTGATGGAAAGAAAAAAAGGAAAAAAGGAAGGAGGGGGTGTAAACGTAATGTGATGAATGACCGAGCTGGCCACGGGTTCACAAGCAGATACACTAGTGGCTTGGCCACACAGGAAGCCCCCGGTGGCGCCGTGTAGCCCTGCCAAATGTGGAGACAGCTCATGATGGGGAAGGAAGATGTGCTCATCTGCTGGCCCTCTGCCGTACCCCGCCTTCCAGCATCCAGGCCTCCCCACTAGGAGCTGCGCAGGGAACATGGCGCACGGTGGGAGGAGCCGTCAGTGGGTCGGTTTGGACGTGGGTGCTGAAGCCAGTATGCGGGAGGTCAGGCGAAGGCAAGGCCCTCACCCTGGGGGGTCTGAGTTGGCTGGGATCTCATATGAGGCGAGCCCCGTGAGCAAGAGGCCAAGGCTGGGGTGTGGGGTCGGGGGGCCAGACCTAAGTTCTGGGGTGGTGCATGAACTCAGGCCGAGAGCTTGTAAGTGACCCCAGGGACGTCACCTGGCCCCTCAGACCTTCGTGCCCTCACATGCTGGCTCCCATCGTTCGTGCGCATCCCCCGGGATCATCTTAAGAACTTTGTAGACAGTAGGTGAGGAAGCAAGCTGTGTCCTGGTCATGTCACAGGACCGAAAATGGAGGCGGAGAGAGATTAGATGAAAACATTAATGCAGAATCAGAGCACATCTGACTCAGCCTCTTACCCCAAGCCATAGTCACTTCCCCTTGAGATTTCATCCAAGGACTGGATTTCAAAACTCTGAGAGAGAGAAAGCTTCCGACATAAAAGCGAGTTAAAAGGCGTACATAGCTGCAGATACGATAAAGGGTACGATTTGGGGTGGGGAACACATGTAATCCTGAAATTTCTTTTTTTTTTTTTAAAGATTTTATTTATTTATTTGACAGAGAGAAACACAGCGAGAGAGGGAACACAAGCAAGGGGAGTGAGAGAGGGAGAAGCAGGCTTCCCGCTGAGCAGGAAGCCGGATGTGGGGCTCGGTCCCAGATCTCCGGGATCATGACCTGAGCCGAAGGCAGTCACTTAACCAACTGAGCCACCCAGGCGCCCCTAATCCTGAAATTTCTTAAACGATTTTAATGGAGTAAAACGTGCCTTGAAAGCAGTTTTCGTGGGTGCTGTTAGAAGGACTTTGGGAAGTGTTCCTTCTGAATTCCTTCCTTTCTGCGGCGCCCAGAGATCCGGTGACATGTAAAATAGAAGACCGTGTTCCAAACCATTTCCAGGGGCAGCGGCCTCGTTTTTCGGGCGAGCTCAGCAAGGGAGCAGCGACCAGTGGGCTCGCACGCACCCACCTCCGCGCTTCGTCCTGCTGAGTGACCCCCAGTCCCTTGGGCCCAGCTGCTCGGGCGGGGGCGCTCACTCGCACGGCCCACACTGCAGCAAACTCTTGTAGATCTGAGCTCCGAGGAAAAGCAAACCAGAGGGAAGATTCACTGTGCAAAAACTCCCCCAGACTGCTCTGGGTAAAAGCCAGTAAAGACAATGAACCGTGCAGGGTTTCATCTTGTTGCACTTCCTGTAAATATAGCGGGAAGTCAAGACCCTTACACAGGGTCGCTGCTTTCTAGCCTTCAAACTCTGAGAAAGGCGATATGAGAGCGACTTTACTGAGCTGGAGCGAGTCAGAGCTCTCACAGAACCTGCCGGTCCCCCAGACGCACAGCAGGGACAAGCCCTTTCACCACTGAGGATGTCCGCCCGTTGTGTGGCCTTCATGAGGCCCGGAGAACAGGAGCTGGCACCTGTTAACTCATGCTCGTGCCTTGAGAAGCTACTGCCCGAAGAGAGGAAAGGTCATCCTGAGATTCGACCGAGTCAGGCGTCCTGGACACAGAGGGGCTCCTCACCGTGAGAGAGACAAAGGGGCCTCTGCGCCTCCACACTTGCTGCCCTGCCCTAGGCCAGAACGTGGTGGCAGAGCCGAAAGGGACAACGGTCATCACTATCCTAGGGGTTGAAGTGCTAAGCAGTCAGCTCTGTGGGACGCTGATTCGTGGGCTGCTCCGGCGGTGAACCCCCACATGCTCTCTGTCCAAGGCCCCTCACGCTAGAGAAGGGTCCCAACGGCGCGAGACTGAGGGACACTGCAGGCCAGCCTCCCGCCAGAGGAGATGGAAGGAGGACTCCACAAATCCTTGTCATCAACGCTGATAGTAAAGAAGACTTGATTAAAATAAAATAAAAAAAAAATCAGTCCTGGGCTTTCCAAAGGAATTATCTGTCTGCCTTTCCCTGTCGGTAGTCAGGGACTGAAAACATGGGTGCTTTGCCTTCATGTCATCTGCTGAGGCCTCAACTGGCTGCCATTTCACACACAGCCGTGAACAGTGTTTCCCGACTACTCTCTAACCCTCAGCTCATCCCCTCTCCTTCAGCCAGCATTCGCAAATGCCACTGTAAGGCTCTGCTCCCTGCTGGGCGTGTGATGTTGAGAAAAGGGCCTAATTTCTTTGATCTTACACTTCTACATTTGTGGCACAGGGATAATAATAATAATAATACCTATGTCCCAGGAGTGTTCTGAACAATGAATGAGCTGTTGTCTGTGAATGTCGTCAGCATGGTTCCGCACTGTAGCTAGTCGTCGCACTGCTGGCTTAACCACCGTGCGAAAAAGACAGTTATGTTTTACCGAAGATATAAAATTTCTCTTTGGACTCTGATGTGAATATCAACACGAAAAGAGAATGGAGCGGGAAATGTTTGGAAAGTACTTTTGAGGAAAGTCGATGAGGCAGGACTGAAAATTTTTCCCAGCTTTCGGTCGGTTCTGCCTTTTCTGAAATATGGGCTGTTTGAGTTTTCTTTTGTTTTTGGAGAAATGTGTGTAAATCAAAGACCTTCATACATCTTGCTTACTTTCAGAGCAAATACCAAAAAATCATCAGAAAAAAAGTTTTTGCAGAATTTCTGGTTTTACCTGGATCTAAATTAATACATTTTTATCATCTGCTTTATACTTTTTTGTAAAATGGGGTACACCATTTAACTTTCATGAATCCTGTTATTTTCAATTAAAATTTTGTGCAAAACCAAAGAAAACAAAACAGAAAAAAACACTCCTCATGGAATGTTTCTGCTAATAAGTCCAGAGATTGATGGAAATCAAATCATTTGAAAGATCGTCATTAGCAGTAAATATTTAGTGATTGCCTCCCATTTAATGCAATGTGCTCACAATAGGATATGATTCAAGCCTCTAGGAAATTTACATTCAAATCATTCAAAAGGAAAGTCAGGCAAGTTGATTATGAATGCATTATACTATAAGCAAACAATCTTCTTTCTTTTTCTTTTTTGACTATTTTTTTCTCTTTGAGTTTTCATAATTCTGGTATTAAACTGGGACCCTCCTGTGGGGAGTGGGGAGAAGACAACTGGATATGAAGGCATCTGGGGGTCAGATTAGGCGGGACAGGTAGGGGCTGGATTATTCATCTTGCTTGAGAGTTGTCTTTTTTATACTTGAGCTAAGAACTAGAGTCGTTATTTAGAAACAAAAGGAGAAACTTCCTCATTAAACCCAACTCTTATGGCCATAAGGTGACAAGTCTACTAGCGAAATTAAGGTCCGGAGAGAGGTGGTGAACACACCAAACTATGATGAATTAGCCAATAAGATCCTGTGGAAATACCCATGATAGCATCAACCCAGCTGTGGAGGGATGAGGAAGGCCCCTTCTTGGAGGAGGGCAGACCTAAGTTGCATTTCCATGGGTAAGTAGGAGTTAGCCTACTATGTTAGCCTACTATGGAGTAGCCATAGGAAAGAGGATTGAGGATTGAGAAGGGAAGGAAGTATGTATGCCCAGGAACTGAGATCCAAGGACCAGTAAGCACCACGTTAGGACTGGTTGGAGAGCTAAGCGATGAGGCCAGAGAGATTGACAGAGATCAGCTCTCGGAAGACCTGAACCGTCATGAAGACAGTGGGGATCCAGTAAAGGATTTAGGTTGGGGGGAGGCCTTAAGCAGATCTGCCTTTGCATAAGGACCTTCAGGACGAGTGTGAACAGATTGAGGGACATATTCTGGCTTATTGGTCCAGTTTTCCTGCAGTGTTTCAGAGGGAAGAAAGTGCCATATAATAAACCTGTTTCTCAGGTTTGATATAATTTTAATTCTCTACTATTGTTCTAAGAAGCAACTCAGAGATCTCAAATAACTATAAATTCAGTTTGTGAACTTCACGTAAATATACACTGAGCATGTGTTGGTAGGTTTTTATAGAAACGAGAATTTCAAGACAAGCTGGGTGTTGTCCTAGAGATGATTTCCCCCTTGTGCAATCGCTATGCTTTGGTTCCTTTGAGTTATCATTTAAAATCATTAGCCATGTCAGATGTCATGAACAGTTGTATAATCAGGGATCTATACTCCCTTTCTGAAGGGTACAGACACCTCCATGAAACACAGATGGTACCGTACAGAGTTTTCTTGGGTGATTCAAAAATGAATCAAAACGGGGTGCCGAGGTGCTTAGCCGGTTGAGCAGCCGGTTCTTGGTTTCTGCTCACGTCATGATTTCAAGACCCTGGGATTGAGCATCACACTGCCCTCCAGGCTTAGCTGGACTCCGCGCTCAGCGGGAGTCTGCTTGTGGATTCTTTCTCTCCTTCTCCCTCTGTCCCTCACCCAGCTCGCTCTCTCTCTCTAAGATGAATAAATAGGTAAGTCTTTAAAAAAAATGAAATCACAATACATTTTTGATTATTTAGTTTCCCAATACTGTACAATGTAACATATCACATTACAGTTGTTTCATTTCCATAGTTCAAAGTGTAGAGACATACCCATTCTTTCTGCTCTTTAAAAAGTGCTAAGATCTATTTTTCTCCAGAGAGAGGCAGTGCCTTTAGTTACAACTCCAAACATTTCTCAGCCAATGGCCTCTTCTATCTTTCCCAGCAGAAAACGTTACTCCCTCACTTCTAGACCAACTTCCTAATGGGCCTAACACCAATCTTGCAAAATCCAAGAATATAAAAGAATTTACAACTAAAAGAAGTTGCCTGCCCAAACTCATGCACATTTTTCAGTGGCCACTACTCTGCATTATTTTCTCACTGTTCCCTGATTAATCAACTGTAGGCATTTTCTTTTTACTTACCGCTATAGCAGGTGAAGATTTGGCACATTTAGGCCACATCTCAGTTCATTTACCTCCTTTCTCGTGCTTGTTAATCATATCCCTTCACTGTGTTTAGTTTCTTTACGTAGAAGTTGCAGATGGATGGCCTGGAGGCGAGGTCGGAGGATAGATGTGTTTTGTTTGGATTTCTATTAGTTAAAAAACAGAGAAACAACACAGCATTGAAAAATCCAGGGGAGGCTGGGTGGTTCAGCTAAGCGTCTGCCTTCGGCCCAGGTCATGACCCCAGGGTCCTGGGATCGAGCCCCACATCGCATCAGGCTCCCTGCTCAGCCTGTGCAGCTCCCCGTGCTTTGCTCTCTGTCTGTCAAATAAATAAAATCTTTAAAAAAATTTTAATGTTTACCTTCTCAAAAAATTCAGATGGGGTATGTTTTAGTTTCCTAAGGGCAGTTGTATCAAACCATCACAAACTAGGTGGCCTAAAACAACAGAAATTTATTCTCTTCAGAAGTCTGGAATCAAGACGTTGGCATGGGCCATGATCTCCCTGAAAGCTCTAGGAGAAAATCTCTCTCTGGACTCTTCCCGAGCTTCCAGTGCTCGCCAGCAAACCGTGGTGTTTCTGGGTTTGTGGGCGTTATCACTCAAACTTCTGTCTGAGTCTTCATGTGGCTGTCCTCCTTCTGGGTCTGGGTCTCTTTGTCCAAATACCCCCCTTCTTCTGAGGATACCAGCCATTGGATTTAGAGCCTACCCTGATCCTGTTTAACTTCACCTTAACTACTCATATCTGCAAAGACTGTTTCCAAGTAAGATCACACCCTGCAGATCCAGAAGGACATGAATTTGGTGGGGGTGGGGTGCAGAGGCCTGAAACCGATGCAGGGTATATATGGCCCCGTCCTGAGAATTGCCCAAAGCTGGTCCAGCGGCTGCACTCCCCAGGTGGGGCAAGCACCCACGAGTACACCAAAACCCTTACCATATCCACGAGGCCAGCCCTTGCACAAGTCTGAGCCCTGTTTCTCATGTATGTTACCTGCTTTGCTCCCATAAACAGCTGTTTGCTAACTGTGTTACTGTTTACCTTTATACTTATATTTTTTTTAAAGATTTTATTTATTTATTTGAGAGGGAGAGAGAGAGAGAGAGAGAGAGCGAGTGAGCACAAGCAGGGGGAGCTACAGAGGGAGAGGGAGAAGCCGAACCGCCACTGAGCGGAGAGGTGTACGTGGGGCTCAGTCCCAGGACAATCATGACCTGAGATAAAGGCAGATGCTTAACCAACTCAGCCATCCAGCTGCCCCAACTTTTATCTTTCTTCTCTTTTCTTTTCTTTTTTCTTTTCCTTTCTTTTCTTTTCATTTCTTTTCTTTTTTTCCTTTTCTTTCTTTCTCTCTCTCTTTCTCTCTTCTTTCCTTCCTTCTGTTCTTTCTTTTTTTTATAAGTTTTTTTAAAGACTTTTTTTTCTTTAATTTATTTATTTGACAGTGAGAGAGATCACAAGTAGGCAGAGAGGCAGGCAGAGAGAGAGGAGGAAGCAGGCTCCCTGCTGAGCAGAGAACCCGATGTGGGCCTTAATCCCAGGGCCCTGAGATCATGATAAGCCAAAAGCAGATGCTTTAACCCACTGAGCCACCCAGGTGCCCTCTTTTTTCTTTATTTTATCTATCTATTTATTTATCTGTCTATCTATCTATCTATCTATCTATCTATCTATCTATCTATCTAGTCCATAGGCTCCATGACCAATATGGGGCTTGAATTCACGACCCTGAGATCAAGAGTTACATGCTCTATAGACTGAGCCAGCCAGGTTCCCCCGCCTTTACAACTCTTAAATAATATACCAAAACATCTATGTCATGTTTCATAAGCTTTTGTCACTATCTCACAGCTCCTTTCTTGTTTGTAAGACCAAGACATGTTTTTTTTCCCACTCTCCCCTCTCTTCCGTTCTCTTCCCATCTCCCAGATTCTGTCAGAAGCATCTTAATTATTGTTATGGGTTGAATTGTGCCCCCTCCAAAATTCATATGCCAAGGGTCTAATCCTCAGTACCTCAGAACGTGGCCTTATTTAGAAGTAGGCTGATTGCAGATATAATTACTTAAGATGAGATCATACTGAAGTAGGGTGGGTCCCTAATCCAATATGACTGATGTCCTTAGAAAGGGGAAATTTGGAGACAGACATACCCACAGGGGGAATGCCAAGTCAAGGTGAATGCAGAGATTGGGGCAATGCAGCAGAAGTCAAGGAATGCCAAAGATTGCGGGCAAACCACCAGAAGCTAGGGCAGAGGCATAGAGAAGATTCTCCCCAACACCCCCAGAGGGAACAAACGTTACTGACATCCTGATCTCTAGTTTCTAGCCTCCAGAAACCCAAACATCACTAGATAATCTCACTGACTTGATGAGCCAGAGATAAGAACTTGGGGAGGCTGGGATGAATGCAGTTGGTGGGGCAGAATATCAAAGAGGAGGGAGAGATGCAGAGAAAAAAATCCAAAAATTTGCATGGGGATTCCCTTATAATTTGACAAAATAGTAAACTGAATGGATGTAAGGTGGAACTACATGGGCTGAGCAAAGAATGCAACCTGGGAGCTATGAGCTGAAAAATCCCGCAGCTCAAACACGGTTAAGAGACACTATCGACTCCTAACCATGTGAAAAAAAAACATAAAAAACCTGAGCCGTTCAATAGAGAACCAAGAAGTGTTGTGTCTTGTAGAAGGACTGAATAAGCATTAGAGTAAAAGCCACTTTATCTTTTTAAGATTTATTTATTTATTTATTTATTTGGGAGAGAGAGAGAGCACAAGTGAGGGGAGGCGCAGAGGGAGACACCCCCCAAGCAGATACTCCTTGATTCCACAACCCTGAAATCATGACCTGAGCTGAAACCAACAGTCAGACACTCAACCAAATGAGCTACTCCAGTGCCCCAGAATAAAAGCTACTTTCGATCTGCCTGAACAAATCTTTACCGTTTTTTTTTAAGATTATTTATTGATTTTTTGACAGAGAGAAACAGCTAGAGAAACACAGGGAGAGTGGAAGAGGGAGAAGCAGGCTTCCTGCTGAACAGGAAGCCCGATGTGGGGCTCGATCCCAGGACTCCAGGATCATGACCTAAGCAGACACTTAACTAACTGAGCCACCTAGGGCCCTGAACAAAGCTTTAAACTAGGTCTTGAAATAATTAAGCTGATCCTCAAGTAACTAAAATTGCCTGCAAAGCAAATTTAACATTCATCAAAATAATAGAGAAAAACTCAAATATTCAACATCATAATATTAATAATGTTCATAGTCAAAAATCACTAGACAAGTGAAGAAGGTAAAAATATGACCTCTAACCAGGAGAAAAAGAAGCCAATGTTTCCTCCTTTCTTTCTTTTTTTTTTTTTGTTGAAGATTTTATTATTTACTTGAGACAGAGAGAGAGCAGGGGAAGGAGCAGATGGAGAGGGGCAAGCAGACTCTTGGCTGAATATGGGGCCTGATGCAGGTCTCCACTCCATGACCCATGAGATCATAACCTGAGCTGAAGTCATGAGTAAGACCCTTAAACGACTGAGACACACAGGTGCTCCAGAGCCACTCTTTCTAAAAGCTGTTGTCTGTTTCTAGACTCAGAAATGACAGATTGGAAATAATAGCAAGGAATCAAAAAGAGCTATTATAAATATGTTCAAATGTTTAAAGGAGAAGAAAAATAATAAAGAAAAAAATGGAGTGTATAAAAAGAACTAAATGGGTACTTCCAGAGGTAAATTAAAATACAATACATGAATTGAATATTTCACTAGATGAACTTAATAGCAGTTTAGATACTGGAGATGGAAAGATCAGTGAACTTGAAGGCACAGCAATAGACATCATCTGCATGGAAAAACAATTTTAAAAGGCCAAACATATGGAGGTCCCAGAGAATAAGAAAGATGTGGAGAAAATAGCTGAAATAATGGGAAAAAATTCAAATATGATTAAAATTATTAAAAATCCATAGATCCAAAAAGATAAATGAGAGTTAAGCAAGAAAAAACAAAGAAAACCACTGCAAGGCACATAATAATTAAATTGCTAAGACCAGTGACAAACAAAACACTTAGTTTTTTAGAAGATGTTACTTATTTATTTGAGAGTAAGGGAGAGAGAAAAAGAGAGCATAAGAAGGGGGAGGGGCAGAAGGAGAGAGAAAAGTAGACTTTCCACTGAGCAGGGAGCCAGACCTAGGGCTCCATCCCAGGACCCTGGGATTATGACCGGAGCTAAAGGCAGATGCTTAACCAACTAAGCCACTCAGGCACTGCAAAGAGAACAATTATAAAGTAGCCAGAAAAAAAGAAAAAATTATCTAGTGAGACTTCTCACTAGAAACTGTGTAAGGCAGAAGACAGTGAAACAGTTTTCAAAATGGTGAAAGATAAAGACTGTCAATCTAGAATTCTATATTTTTAAAAATGCCTTTCAAAATAAAGAAAATAATCAACATTTTTCAGACATAGCTAAATGAATTTGTTGTTTGTTGACCTGTACTACAAGAAAGGGTGAAAAATATTCTTCAGGCTGAAGGAAATGGTATTAAATAAGCTTGGATCTACACAAAGGAGTGACAAGCTTCATAAATGAAAAATATATGGGTAATTATAACAGCTCCTTTACTTTATTTTAATTTCTTTTAAGAATGTTGATTGTTGGGTGCCTCAGATGGCTGAGATTGTTGGGCTCAGATGGCTAAGCGTCTGCCTTCAGCTCAGGTCATGATCCCAGGGTCCTGGGAATGAGTCCCACAAAGGGCTAACTGCTCTGCAGGGGGCCTGCTTCTCCCTCTGCCTCTGCCTCTGCCTCTCTCTTTCTTTCTGTCTCTCCTGAATAAATAAATAAAATGTTTTAAAAAAAGAATGCTGATTATTTACCACAAAAGAAACACTTTGGGTTCTGTAATATATGTAGAATTAAAATCTTGACAGAAACAGCACAAAGGATGGGAGGGGGAAATGGAAGTGTATTGTGGTAAGGGTCTTAAAAAAAGATTTTAGTTTTTTAAGAGAGAGTGCACACGTGTGCACAAGTGGGGGCAGCAGGGAAGGAGCAAAGGGAGAGGGACAAGCAGACTCCACACAGAGCACAGAGCCTGGGGTGGGGCTTGATCCCAGGACCCTGAGATCATGACCTGAGCCAAAATCAAGAGTTGGATGCTTAACTGACTGAGCCACCTAGGTGCCCCTTGTGGTAAGGTTCTTACACTCAACTTTAAGTAGTATAATATTATTTGAAGGTAGCTTCTGCCAAGTTAAAGGTGCATATCGCAAGACCCAGTGCAGAAACACACACATACACAAAAGAGGTCAGTTAACAAGTGAATAATGGAGATAAAATGGAATGCTTGGAATAGAAATAGACCGAACACTCTGATTAAAAAGTAGGGATTGTCGAACTGGATTCTTTTTTAAAAAGCAAGACCCCCCCCAAAACAAAAACAAAAACAAAAACAAAAACAAACAAACAAAAAAAGCAAGACCCAAACAGATGCTATATTTATCTACATATAATTTATATAATACCTATATTATATATAAACAAGAAACTTGCTTTAAATATGAAGACACATATAGGTTAAAAGGATAGAAAAAGATAAAACATGTAAAAAATAATCAGGAGAGATCTGGAATGGCTCTCATGAGAAAAAAGTAAACATCAGGACAATGAATATGCCAGATATAAAGAGGGACATTCTGGTATGAGAAAGGGTGGAGGGTTAAATTCATCAGTGTGATATAATTTCTAAATGTATCTGCAGCTAATAACAGCATTTCAAAGTACACAGAAGCACAAATTGACAGAATTAAAGGAGAAACAGAACAATCTACAATTGCAGTGGAAGGATTCCACTCAGCTCAGTAATTGATAGATTGAATAGGGACTTTGTAAGAATATATAAGACCTCGAAGCCACATTGACCCACTCACATTGACAGAACACCTTTTCCTTATCATAGAACATTATACCCAACAACCGAAGAATACACATTCTTTGTAACTGACTTAGAATAATCACTGAAATAAGCCAAAGATTTGACCACAAAACAAGTTTTGATAAATTTAGATGTACTAAAATCATAGTGAGTAGGTCCTCTGACCATAATAGAACTAAATTAAATAGCTGAAAGGTACATGGGAAGAATCTAATTATCTGGTTAGTCAACATATTTGTCATTACTTTATGGATGAAAGAAATCACAAAAGGAATTTCAAAACGTTTTGAACCAACTGATAACAAAATCGCAACATATCAAAATTTGTGGGATGCAGCTAAAACAGAGCTTAGGGGCAAATGCGTAGTTTTTAATGCTTATATGTATTTTTTTTTAGCTTTTATTTATTTATTTGAGAGAGACAGAGTGAGTGAAAGATAGCATGAGAAGGGAGAAGGTCAGGGGCGCCTGGGTGGCTCAGTTGGTGGTTAAGCGACTGCCTTCGGCTCAGGTCATGATCCTGGAGACCCCGGATCGAGCCCCACATCGGTCTCCCTGCTGGGCGGGAAGCTTGCTTCTCCCTCTCTCACTCCCCTGCTTGTGTTCCCACTCTTGCGTTTTTCTGTCAAATAAATAAATAAATAAATAAAATCTTTAAAAAAAATAAAAGGGAGAAGGTCAGAGAGAGAAGCAGACTCCTGATGGAGCTGGGAGCCCAATGTGGGACTCGATGTCAGGACTCCAGGATCATGACCTGAGCTGAAGGCAGTGGCATAACCAACTGAGCCACCCAGGTGCCCTGTGTGTATTTTTTTTAAAGATTTTATTTATTCATTTGAGATAGAGTGAGAGAGAGAGAGAGAGGATGAGAGGAAAAAGTCAGAGGGAGAAGCAGACTCCCCATGGAGCTGGGAGCACCGATGTGGGACTTGATCCCAGAAACCCGGGATCATGACCTGAGCTGAAGGCAGTTGCTTAATCAACTGAGCCACCCAGGTGCCCTCTAATGCTTTTTTTTTTTTTTAAATGAGGTCTAAAATCAATAATACATTCTTCATCTCAAGAAGTTAGTAAAAAAGGAGTAAATTAAATCCAAGGTAAGTAGAAAGAAGGAAATACTAAAGAGTAGAAGTCAATGAAATAGAAAATGGATAAACAAATACGAATAACCAAAAGCTGGCTCTTTGTAAAATATCAATAAAAATAATAAGCTACTAGCTAAACAGATAAAAAAATAGAGACAATATAAATTAAAAAATAACAGGGTTGAAAGAGGAGAGATCACAATACACTGAAAGATAACGTGATACTATGAAGAACTTTATGCCAATGAATCCTATAACTCGGATGAAATGGACAAATTCTTTGAAGGGCAAACATTATGAAAATTGGCCTAAGTCTTAATAACTTTTAAAGAAATCAAATTTGTAATTAAAAAACTTCCCACAAAAAAAAACTCTAGTGCCAGATGGCTTCCCTAGTCAATTCTATCAAACATTTAAAGGAAAAAAAACCAATACGAGTTC